>CACRXP010000011.1:1680268-1701554 GCA_902702965.1 Spirometra erinaceieuropaei
CACAACTCATATGGGATAATATTATTGCAGTTGGTTCCGCTGTCACCATCCTCGTAGGCATTATAACCGCATTGAAAGATGACTTTTGAGTGTTGTTGGGCGTTGCCGCGTCCATGAAATACACAGTGCGGTCTGGGGGTTGATTTTAGGGGTGATTGACTGATTATGTTCCAGTCTAACTCCTACTGCCATATTACTCATCTCAGCTGTTTGAGAAAGCGGACGTTTACACGAGTAGTGCATCGCAGTCCGGTTATCCCCCAAAACTTAATATACTATCTTAAAAGTATCGGTTATATGGTGGCCTATCGCTTCTACCGTTATTTCAGGCCGTTTTTCACTGTTTTCATGTCGCCTTGCGCAGAGAACATTCAATTAAAATCTTCTCACATCCATCTGTCTTACGCTTGTAATTTGCTCACCTTTAAATCGACTGCGGGCGAGCATGGCTGTCTTTAGAAGAAGCAGACATGGCTGCCTGTTCGTGGATAATATTTTTAACTCCACATTTCAGCATCGGAGAGACATTTTCGATACCTTGACTTGTAGGTAAGCCCTCATGGAGACGTAATTTCAAAAAAACTACTTCGCCTTTCCATTCTTTCCATGATCTAAAAACGTTGTGGTCATACGAGCAACATCCATAAATTATTATAATTCATTGACCGATAAATTTCATCAACAGATTAGTGGTTAAGACTGGTGTTGACCCAACCGCAGTCACAACTGCACCAGCGCTTTGAATCCTGGCCCACTAGAGCCCCCTAGAACCACCCAATCACTCATTGAAATCGAGGGGTCGGTATTTCGAGCGATAAGAGCGTTTGGGTTAAATATGTGTCCTCGAGGTTAATATAACCATACGTCCTAGAAAAATAAAAATCAAAGACACCAGTTATGGAAATAGGGGTTCTTTGGAGGGCGAGGGAATAAAAGTTCCACAAAATCACCAAAATGCAGAGAAATCGTGTAGCTTGACCACTCTTGTTTAAATAAGCATGCATGACAAAAACTACTTCGGCAACAAAACAAAATTTTTTACTGGACAAAGTCAAGGGAGACTGGAATGGCCATTTCTGGCTTATTAGCCGTCGTCAGCTCGAGGGAGAGCGCCCGTAAGGCACAACGGAACGAGTGAGTTCCGTAAGAACGATCGGTGAGCGCCCCTCCACCAAAACAAAATTTGCCGTAAAATGGCTCAGAGGTAGCAGAGCGCACAACCAAAGGAGTAGATTATTTAGACCGGCATCACCCTCCACAATTTCACTGCAACTAATCCCAATATGTTTTTTTCGAGGGGTCGGTAGAAAAGTTTCCCTGGCACGTAACTGAGACTTTGTATTGCGCATGCAGCCTTGAGAGGTGCACTTCCAACGTTGATGGAAGGCGAACGTCCAAGAGAAGAAGGATGTAGTTTACCGATTTCTACAACAATATCCCTGTGAAAATTCCACTAGAAAACTAGTTTCACGCCCAATTGTAATCCAGGCATTTTAAGCTACCGCACATTCAGTCATTGACCGATCTCATGAAATGTCAATCGAAATTCTGAAATGCGTTTTCGATTTGGAAGCTTTACTTAAGTGGAGTTATAATATTTATTATCAAGCGGCATGCCAGAATGTTGACTTTGGATGCACTCCTTCTCGGTAGCTCACAAAATTTACACTCTGGCAAAAATTACTGCAGAAGTAGTATGCGTTTTTCTACTGCTTTTGGGTGTCCCTGTAACTCTAAGTATGTTTTATTGAAAAATTTAGCGAAAATATTCTTTTTTGCCCCTATTTGATAGCCAATTACGTCTTCTTCAAATCTTATGCTTAAAGAGAAGGTGTCTTTCGACTTTGAAAAAAGTTTTTATACCCTCCCGATTTGTCGTCGCATTTGCGCTAAGGATTTTCAGTCCACAAGCTTTATACTTTGCATGTAAGATCAATCACATATTTCTCTATGCCATTAACAAGACACCACATAGTGATCATAAAATTTTAAAACGGATCAGGATTATATTTCATACTTCCTCAGAAGCATCTATAAAGTGAGTGGTACGATGCTATTTTAACGGACATTTAGCGGCCTAGAAAAATATATTATTATAAACGCAGTTAAGACCTAAATATACCTTTTCTTCGAGCATAAAATCTGACCAAGACGTAATTTGCTACCAAATGAGTGTAAAAAACGTCCTCCCATTCATGTTTTCTATAGAATTAATTTAGATTTATCGGAACATGGAAAAATAATAGAAAAGGCACATACTACTTAAACGGTCATTTTCTTCACAATATAGTTTTTGCAGGCTGCCGAAGAGCGTATTCAAAAGCTAACATCCTGGCGTGCTCGGAACATTATGGGATCAAGCCGTTCATTAATCAGTGTTCTAACCCCGTTTAATTATCCTTCCTGAGCAAAAACGCAGTTTAGAATTTCAGCCGACAGTTCATGAGATCGGTCACTGACTGACGAGGACACAAAACATCCTAGTATAGCTGTCAAAGCTACTCAGCGCAAGTAAGTAGCAACAATGTCTGTGCAAATCGCAGATGTCTAATGACCCGCCAGCACTGGGTCCAAACATCGTCCCTCTGGCACTCCAGCATTGCTGGTCTCCCCTGGTCGCTATGTGATTGCCCTTATGAGCCAGTGACACAGGATCTTAGGGCAATTTCTGGGTAGTTAGATACCCGCCTCCCCAACTCAGCCTGACACCTTCATAATGACTTTGGAGCACACCTCGTGTAGTAGACCCATGAGAAACAGGCCGTGTTCGGCATCCTTTAAGCTATTCGATGCGAATAGAAACAGTCGACTCGAGATTCTTCAGCTACTAAGGACTCCGTCTTCGTAAGTTCCATGTGGAAGAATGAAACCTGTCCTCCTAACAGGACTAATTTGAGGATATAACCCCCTCTTTTTTACCGGAAGGCTACTCAAAATGACAATGACCTATTTTCTTGACACACCCGTACCGTCTGCCTCTTAGAAACTGCATGATGAGGCCGTCTCCCGACGAAAGCTGATTTTTTCGGTTGCCGAAGACCTGAGCAGACTTAAGAGCAACGGTGGCGCTGGTGGTGGCCTCCACTCGCAAACCGGCTCTGATGCGGTGAGGACATTGGAGCTGGAACTGGCCGACGCCTACTCGGACTTAATGGAGCAGTGTCAGAGCCAACTGCGCTTTGAAAGGGAGGCCTTCAGATGCAGTCAGACGGCCATGCAAGATGCGCAGTCGGCCATTGCTGCCGTGGAGAGCCTCTCAGACCGGGCCTCCAGTCTGCTCTATCATGACCTAGACGAGCCGCCTCCCTTCTCTACACCCTCCTTCGACGTCTCCGACTCTCATCGACCTGATCTGGCACACTGTGTGGACTGGCAGCTCACCTGTTTGTCGGATTTCCTATCGATTGAGCTGAGCACTGTTCAAGAGATCGTTGATCGTTCCAAGGACTGGACTTCTAGCCTACCTGAACCGGACTGTCGTCTGGCGGAGACGTTGGCTCAACGGCTCACCGTTGAACTGCAGCAGATTAGCGCCCTGGTGGAGCGACGCGTCAGTGCCTTGCGTGGTTTTGCGGACAGGGTTAAGGACCTGACGCAGCGTCTTACTGTCGAGGAGGCTTGGAATCGGGAGTTCGTGGCCGCTGCTCTCAGTGCAGCAATCCCCAAGCAGGCTCCGAACAGCCTTCGAGAGAAGCAGGAGCAAGTTTCCAGGCTTGAGGTAAGCAGTTCATTCTTTGGTGTTTCCTATCTACCGCTCTAAGTTTAACCCATCGATTCCCCATTCCACCACTAACACTCCCACTTTCTTCCAAGTCAACCTACGGAGATACCTTAGGGCTAGCTAGCGAGGTTAACGTCATTCCTTCCGAGCCGGGCTTCGTTAACTCTCTTAGCCTGCTTGTGATGAAGCTACCTGTATTACGGGGACTGGGAGGGCTTGGGGTTGTCAGCCTGCGGTGGCGATTGCATAGGCTATCGTCAGAGGACAGTAGCGTGTCCTTTTACGAGAGCTGAACAGTTCTGCTGCAACGAAAACCAGGAAGCACTTCACTGACAAGAGTAGTCGCCTGCATAAACTCACACAGACATGCCCCACCCTCCCTGTCGTCCCTGATTGGTGGACATGAATCCAAGTGGTTGCTCACACTCGCCCTCTCAGGGCTTCTGTCAAAGACGGCTAGTTCTACAGTACCACCGGGGAGTTCCATAATTCACGGAAGGTAATGACTTCCGTTGCAGTCCTAAAAGTCGGGCACACAGGCCTGCTTCGTTGCAGGACAGGCTCTAGCCACGCTCGCTGAGGGTAAAGGCCTCGCCCCCCCCCCCCCCCCCCCCGGTCCCCAGAAGTGGTAGTGGAGTTCCCAGTTGCCAGCCCTGAGGCGAAACTTTGGAGAGGAGTTTTCCAAAGCGCGCACTGCACGATGCATCTCACGTGAAACATCTCATCCCATGTCAAGCGACTTAACGCAATTCGTAAATGTACATAGGACCCGCCCATGCCAATAGCTGAGTAACTGAAAAACCTTAGTATAACAACACTTAAGAATGGTCCATTTGACACTTTGAATTTAAATGTTCGAAAGAATTAGTGTAGGATGAAGTGGAAAGGTCAAGCGCGTGTTGTTTGAATATGTGTTTCAAAATGTTTACACTAAAATTCAGTGTAACTTTCCCCTTTTTTATTGGTCGAGATGTGGTTGATGAGGGCAAAGAGAATTTGTGTGAGTTCTGTGCTAGAGACGTCACAGGAATAAGCGGTTTTATGGAGCCACATATCGAGAGTCCCATCAGTGACTAAAAAGTTTGAATATAATTGGCCGATATAATTGTAAACATAAAAGTTTCTGCGTATCGAGTGAACTTATCTTCAGTAAAGTTGCTGCATAGTCTACCGTGACGGTGGGTGTCCTCTAACATGAGAAAATCCTTTATATTTCCAATGTTCCCAATCGGCTACACAAAAAGATAATTTGTGTAGTACAGTAGGTGGGCTCAGTCGTGAAAGGTCAACCGAACTTCCGAAATGCGCCTTTGTTTCGAAAAGATTAATTAAGTAGTGTTGCAAAACTAGCCAGCCTGCAACATAATTCTACAATTATTCAGTTACCTCAGGGTGCCGGCTTTCGGCTGCATGCAAAAATTAAACTCTGTGAAAAGTGGCTACTTAAGTAGCATGCATTTTTCTCGTTCATTTTCGATGCCCTTAAAATGCAATTATATTTCATAGAAAACATGCATAAAGTATTCATCGCTTTGCTCATTCGGTAGAAAATGATGTCTTCTTCCAATTTTATACCCGATGGAAGGGTATAATTCGGTTTTCAAAAACTTTTTCGATTCCCGAATAATCTTGAATCCCAACCTGCCGTTATAATTGCATTCAGAGTTTCCAAACTACAAGCCGTATATTTTCCGCGTACGGAAAAGCACACATTTCTCTACGGTAATAAAGGGGACGATATAGGGTTCATAAAATTTAGCAGTGGATTTGAGCCATATTGCTAACTCTACAAGCCACACTGGTAAATGCAGAGTCATGAAGATTTATAAACAGCCATTTCACGGTATTTAAAGTCCCACAATTAGGAACTTTTTTTAAACCGAATTATGTTCATCCTTCGAGTATGAAATTAGAAAAGACGTTATTTTCTACCGAATGAACAAAGGGATGAATATTTTGTGCATGTTTTCCATGAAATATAATTGGACTTTTAGGGGCATTGAAAATCAAAGAGAAAAATACATGCTACAGAGTTTAGTTTTTGCATGAAGCCGGTAGGAAGTTCATTCGAAAGCCGGCATCCTGAGGTAACTGAATTATTATAGAATTATGTTGCAGGCTGGCAACTTTTACAAACCTACTTAATTAATCTTTTCGAAACGAAGGCGCATTTCGGAATGTTGGTTGACATTTCATGAGTTAGCTCACTCACTACTCTATGTGTCTATCATACTCTACAAAATCAGACAGTTCTTGAGGACATTTATCCCAGTATCTAGTTCTCAGACATTTTCTTTTATACAGATGGCGCTTTAGATCATAACTGTTCACTTACCCACACATGGAACCTCATTGTTAAAGGAGGAAAAACGCGCAGAGCAAAGGGGTGCAATGAATATGCTCTTGACGCATTTTAAGGCCTTCTCTAATAACTTACTGTTAGGTTTCGTTCGGCGATTGTAAATGCACCACTGCGTAGTCAGATGAATACTAAAATATTGCACAAACTTCTAATACACTGTCTGTTCTGTTCCTGAATTACGTATTAGCAGAAACTAGAACGCATAAGAAGTAGTTTACCACATGCGCAAAAGTTAAAGTAACCGCTTTTTGGTGAATCTTTTTGCGATTACTTATGGAAATATAGGCACATTAAAACAAAAACAAGTCCGTATGTGCGATTGCTACTTTAAGGCATAACATCACGCAGACTTTCAAATTCGAATTGCTAAAGAAGAATAGATTTCTGTTTTGTAGAAAGTAGCGGGCTCCTTGCTTCGCCTAATTTCTGGGGAACTAAAAACCAGCTTTCAAGTGGACTAAGGTTCTTTTGGTGGATTCTTCCCATGCAGATAAACGCTGTTCTCTAGGCAAGTGCGTACCGAAACGCACATATGGTCCAGGCCAGTTAATACCCTCGAGAACTGCATTGATTTTTGTGCGAATTTCTGGGATTTTGGATAAAATTG
The DNA here is from genome assembly GCA_902702965.1 of Spirometra erinaceieuropaei. Taxonomy (NCBI): domain Eukaryota; kingdom Metazoa; phylum Platyhelminthes; class Cestoda; order Diphyllobothriidea; family Diphyllobothriidae; genus Spirometra; species Spirometra erinaceieuropaei. The sequence goes on from CACRXP010000011.1 coordinate 1,686,959, forward strand.
TTATGGAAACATGCTCTGTATGAGAAAAAGACCTTCACTGAAACGCTTTAGGCGAATAAGTGAAATGCGCAAGGTTTGTGGTTGTCGCGAAGTGATCGTATAGATATCCGTCACCACGCTCCATGAGTTGCAGCATCTGCTAGATCTTGCGTTCCTTCCCACATACTGAAGTATTGAGCTTCTAAGCTAGGAAATATTCTAGGAACAACGGCTTACTTCTTGGTAGAATTAAGAATTTTATTACGGAAACTCCGGCTCCTTATAACGCGCTGAAAAAAGCATTCTGCTCCTTTGTAGGCCCGACTAGTCCAACTTGACGAACACACAGCAAAGTTGAAGACTCTGTCTGAGGAGATTGGACTGCCCATTTTGATCGGTGCCGCAGAAGACGAGACATCGTTCTCTGCACCGACTGACCTCGTGAAACGTGCCCACTGTCTGGGCCAGCGTCTGACTCAACAAGGCCGCGATGTCAGACATCAGATTGCTCGCTGGAAGCGGGATGCAGAACAATATCGCGCCTTCATTCTACACCTCTCATCTGTCTACCACCGCGCAATAGCATTTGAGAAGGGCTTTGACCGTCTCTGGGACAACTTCAAGATGTCTGCGGGTCTGGCTAGCTCCTCCACCTGCCCCGACAATGTCCTGGCAGTGTGGGCTCAGGAGACGCTCTCTCGGGACTTCGTTCCGGGCCTGGGGCGAGTTAGGGAGGAGCTGAGACGTCTCTCCCATGAGCTGTCCCTCTTGACTGCCACCACCGGTGCCACCAAGCTTGCACTCCTCGAATCCAAAGTGCAGCTTCTTCAGGAGCATGTAGAGGACGCGGAGAGAGCCCTGTCAACACGACAGTCCCTTCTGGTTTGCTTGATGGCTCGCTTGGACGAATTTTCACGCGCCCGATGCCGTTCAGAGGCTAGAGCCAGCGCCTGCGAGTCCCGACTAGGTGAACTTCTGAGGCTCCAGGATGCCCTTCAAAGTCCCGCGGCACTGGGTTTCCGTTTGCAATCCCTCTACGATGAGGTGGAGGCTGGTCTCAGTGCCGAAACGAGTCTGCTGGCAAAGTACGCTCCAGAGCTGCGAGATCTGAGTCTGGAACTCGTGGCGGGTTCAGAGTCGGTGAAGTTCCTGCCACCGCTCCAGCTTGAGGATGAGGACTTGGAAGCGATTGCAGCTGGGGAGGACCTTACTAAAGCATTCACTGTTGAGGTTGCGTCTCCACCCCTAGAGATTTGCTCTCTGGACACTGCGTCGGTCGTTTCGAACCTCAGCGAGGCCTTCGAAAGACTGAAGAAATCGGTCTGGGTGAGTGTGTTTGTGTGTGCATACATGTATGCGGGTGTGTGTGTGTGTGTGTGCTTATGTCATGCCCCGCTCCAACAAACCCTAGCCCTCACAGCCTGGTGGGCACTGGCAGTTCTCTGCCGGCGGATGGGTTTGTATCACTACGAAGTATACAGTTCGTGTGCAGTGTCGCCCAGTGAGTTGTGTCTTTCTCTCCTCTTTCTGACCCGTTTTTGTTGCCGGTTAAAATCCTGGTCGTGTGTTTGTTGTGGACCAGGGGGTGTGGTGGTGCCTAGGTGTAAGTCCGGTGGGAGATAGTGGCAGAAAAGGGTGACTCGTTCACAGGAACTCGCAGTATTTATAGGATGCAGTCGCTATACTACCGCATACCTAGAGCAATTAACCGCGCCCCCCTTCATCAAGGATTGTTGCCAACTGGTGCGCTAATTGCTTGATGGTTGGCATACAAGTTGTTAATTGCCGAACCGTCATCACCCGTGTTGGATGCTGGCGTGATGATGGCTCGGACATCTGGCTCACCGGCTTGCGCGCTCCCCGAGTGGTCAATTACTTAGGCCAGCCTATGCCTCAGCACGGAATATGGAGTGGGGATGCCATTGCACTTGTTGATAGACTGAGGTCCCGTGAACCATGGCTCAAGCAATTCGCGGCTCACGCGATTTTGCCCTCTCGCGAGGATTTTGGCTTCATCGAACTTGAATGTGTTGCCGGGTCTCGTTGAATTGGCCATGACCATAGAGGTGGCATCATTTCCCCGTACCGGTGCCTCATGTTCGGAAATTCGTGTTCGGAGCAGTCTTCCAGTTTCTCTGACATAGTTGCTTTGTCCGCAACTGCACCAGATCTGATAAACGGCGCCAGATTTTTCTTGCCGTGGCAGTGGGTCTTTTGGTCTCATCACCTGTCGCGTCATGGTGGCCTCCGGTCTGTGTGCAACTCCAACCCCAAGTGGTGCAAAATGCGACTAACGGCGCCGGAGAGGTTCTTGATGTACGGGATCGCTCGCCAGAATTTGGGGTCGGCACGGTTTTGTCGCTCGTCTCGTTTGCGCATGCACCCGTTGACGAAGTTTCGCAAGTAATAATCCTTGATGAAGGGGAGCGCGGTTAATTGCTATAGGTATGCGGTAGTATATCGACTGCATCCTATAAATACAGCAACTACCTGTGCACAATTCACCCTTTTCTGCCACTGTCTCTGATGATGGGTTCAAGTGAGAATCCGAAGCGTCCGGCGAATAAAGCCTTTGTTCCAGCGATCGCTTCTTGCTCTGATCAACTAGTTCCTGGAACTCACATCTTCGCTTGTATCGGCAACCAGTTAGTCTGTCGCTCTCTGCCGCCAGATTTCCTAAGGGCGCCGCAACAATGGTGATTGTGGCCAGTGGTGCATGTTAGAGGGAAGACAAGCTTACGGCTATAGTGAGACGTTACACCCCTTGGAAGTCCAGCGGATTCATTACTAATAATAAGCCCCACACGCTCGAACCAATCGAGTAGTTACACAACAGTGGCATGGAAGGCCTGCAGCTGGTGTAATAATTCGGCCCTTCTATGGAACGTGAGATGTACCTGTCGCGTTTCTTACTACTGAGAGACACAGCGTACGATTTGCGAAGAAAATTTATTTCATTATCACTTCTGCTTTAGAACCAACTCTCATGCGTTCTCTGGAACTCGTCTACTTAGTTATTTTGGCACGAAATTGTTAACCTAGACGACGTTTGGGGTTTAGCGACGTCGACCAGAGTGGGGGCCGTGAAGCACAGGACAGATTTCTGAGCCTTGATAGAAAGCCACTTCCCTCACCTTTGCGCTGGGATGGAATGATATGTTTGCAGTTGCAGACGGTAGTCCTTGAGAATTCCAGTAAATTTATGCAGTAGTTTTCTATAGGAACGGAATATCAGTTTGCCAGCTCTACTGGCATACAAACCCTCCAGACCCATTAAATCATTTAATACTACTAATTAACATTCAGTAGTGTGATTATATTAAAATAAAGTTATTTGCCTAGGATCGTCTGACCCCCTTTTGTTTATGGAACGCAGTTTACCCTCAAGGTGACCGGTGCCTGAGTTGGGAAGTCATTCTATAACTTGCGATCTCATTCGGTTTCATTCCTTCGTCGAGTTTTCTGAGAGCGCCTGGGTGAGCCAGGGGGGGGGGGCAATGCCACCCCTGACCCGAAACTGATGTTTTCCCGTGATTCCGCGTTTTATCTCTTACTCCGTGTGTTTCAACCCAGGCTGTTCGGCAGTCCTGCGAAGCTGTCAGTTCGACTGAGAGACAGTGCCGTGCAGCAAAACAGGCCTGTCAGGTGTGGTTGTCGGAGACGCGAAAAAATCTTGCCGCGTGTGTGAGTGTTGACCAACGAACTCCGCTACAACTGCTGACTCTAGATCAGAAGATAAACCAACTCCGGTCTCGTCAGCAGAGGATATCGGTAAGTTGACTATCTTTACCAAAATTCTCATCCCTCCTGAGCTTGCCCTCGAAGTAGAACAAAAATTAGTGTGTCCTCCAAAGTGGGAGTTCATTCGTTTTTGCTGCTTCTATGTTGTCCACGTAATTGGTTTCCACATCGACTTCAGTGGCAGTTTCGGCGATCCAAACTGCCCGCTCATTATCACGTCACTAAACCATAACATTCACGAAATTGGGGCCGTTAACAACTCGGAGGTGTACGAGCAAGCAATCATCACAGGGATTACGATCACTGACGATAAATGTTGGAGTCGCTAATTATACCGGCATGACAGCTGCACCCTACAAATACTGGGCCCCTTGGGCATCCATCACCCTCGTCTATAGCTGTCTCTGATGCTGCGTTCGAATGAGAATGTCGCAGCAGTTTACGCCATGCCTAGCCACTACAACCTTCAGATTCGGCCCCCAATAGGAAGAGAAGGAGTTGGACGCCAGTCACGAGAATAGTGTCTTCTGTATATAATAACTGAAGAAGGGGTTGGAGAGGGTTAGTAGCCGGACACGGGGGCATGTCCGGCGCCGGGAGAGCGGCGTCCCGGGTGACACCGGGGGAATGCGAAACAGCGCCTTGAGCCAGGGCAGGCCTGAGTCGGCCTTGAAGACGATTGGCCGGTTTGGTCTGCCGTGATTGGCCGGGATTCAGACTGTCATTGGTGCGCACGAGCAAGTACTCGCGAGCAGCGCAGCGTTGCAGCGGGCGCTCGCCGTAGGACCACTAGAAGACTCGGAGACGTCCAACGTGCGCGTCACCTTCTTTTGAACTGTTACCTGCTTGTATTGGCAGACGTAGATGTTTCATTTACACCGGCCTTTGAAATACTGACCAGGACACCATATGGACTTGAGTCGCGAGACTGTGGAGAACGTCGGATGTCTACTGTTAAGCCAGAAGGGACAAAAAATTCGGATTTCGCCGCTGACATTGGTTCTACCTTAGATGTTCGGATGCAGCCGCGTAGAGTTTTTACTGTGATTCCAAAGCGGACTGCGTTGCGGTGGTAGACTCAGATGGCAACCACACAGGCATTCGTCAGGCGTCAGACACTGTGCTTAAGCCCACCCCCGGTCGACTTCACTCGGACTCTACACTGACAAGCGAGCGGAGGGGGAGGGAGAGGATAGGCTGGATTCAGGGTAACATCTCACCACTCGTAGACACTCGTAGTTCAGAAGCCTACCAACTAGTGCAACAGTTCCACCCTTCTCTGGGATCAGGGTTAGGCTGCAATAGACCTTTCTTCATGTGACTGTCATGGCTGCTACCCTCTACGCGAGATCGGTAGCCCCTGCATGAATTCTGATTTGTGCTGCACAGGCAAGAACAACACCTGTGCAGCACGTGGTGTATCTGGATTCAGTCTCGTCAGGCACCACGCCTACGACCGTGTTCAGTTTTCATGACGTCGTCTCATCGTTGGGCCATAGTAGATGTACAATGCTGTACAAGCCTCCCTATCACAAGTTATCCCGCACCCAATTCATCACTGCGCCCCTTTCAGAGCAGTGGTGATCCTCATCGGTCATTATGGGCCAAATATCGAGTACCTAGTCCTCGGAATGAGTAGAGCCGTTACGTTCGAGCTAAAATCGCACGTAGCCGAAAGTATTTTGGTTCCTCTCGGTTACAAGACTTACACGTGAATTACCTACGCCAACCGTTGCCTTCATGTCATCCTTTAATTGCCCTGACCGTTTTCATCGTCGGCTAAATCGCAGTTGGTAGCCAGGAATGGGGAAGCGGACGGCGACTTTAATCCTTATCCTAACCTTAACCCTAACCTCAACCTCAAACGTTAACCGTTAACCCTAAACCTAACCAAAATCATAAACGTAACCGTAGCCCTTAGACAATGCCGTAACTGAAAAACCTAACCGTAATACTGGAACCTAATCGTACGCTCAAACCCTCCCGTAACCCGAAAACCTAAGCCTGAAGGCATAGCCCTAACCTGAAAATCGGAAACCATTTACCGGTAGCCTAATCCTAACCTCAAACGTAAAACGGAAGCCAAATGGGTCAGATCTGATTATGGAGCCCCACAAAATAGCCCCAGTAAACAACTCCCCCCTGCCACCTGCAATACGGGACATGGCTACCAACTGCGATCTAGCCTCATCGTCTGACTGAGTGACGCTAGAAGAAAGTGAGAGAGACTGCTGCCGTGCATGTTATCCATAGCATGTAGTTTTGGTCCATTTAGAGCAACTCAGACTGACTGGAGTTAGCAGTGAAGGTCATTGACTAGGTGACTCTCTCGGACAGTCTGCATTTCGCCATAATCTAAATCGCGACAGTAGCGGTGAAGTTCGCGACGAGATCTCCAAGATTTGGCGACTTCTTGACAAGCTGAAGCCCTCAGCATGGAACCCCTAGACGTTGGCAGGCCCCCTCTTACGCTGCACACCAAAGACAGTCTACCGGAGAGGCGCGATTAGACCCATGTCACAACTGAGAGATTCCCCGGTAAACGAAGACAATGTTGGAAGGAACATATCTGGTTTATAAGCCCTAATCAACCCGTTCTACCGAAGCTCGGACCGGGAGGACTTGGAAATTGAGATTGAATTAGGCCGGCTGATATATTAGGCCCTATGTTCTCTCGACTGCGATCGGAACTCTCCGCAGTCTCACGCGAGAGGTCTTCATTTGAGTGGCCTGCCTGCGTTATACAACTCGAATAAAGGTAACTACCACGCCCAGTCCTGCAATCGGGCCATGTCTCCATGATGAAAATCAGCCTGTGGTGTCAGCCCGAAGCACGTGGATGAACGAATTGACAGGAATCTGAATTCCTCTTTTCAGTGCACAGCGGCTGTAACGCATGCCCTGACCAGGCCATCGGAAAGACGTTTGCGGTTGTTAATGAAGACCTATCTGGCGAAGTCTGACACACATTCGTTCGTCGCGATCTGGCATATCGCATTCGGGCGTGAAGACAGTGGACTATTTGAAAAGTGCATCGTCAGTTGTCACAGCTAGTGCGAAGGATTTAAGTACCTCAAACTTTTAGCCTTCTATTATGAACGCAAAGAGTTGGTCTCATTTTTGTTTTGCAAAATCATTAAGGACTTAGGAGGAGTACTCCGTCTTGATGACGTGTTTGAGTGGTGCCTTTCACTGCATCTGCGCCAGCATTCAATCTGTGCATGAAGTGATGCAGGCTGTGCTTTTGATCTGGACTAGGACACGGGAATAGGGCCCCATAAAACACATTCCTATATGATGGCTACTTATTTGGTTAAGGTAGCTTGATATACATTAGTAATAATCCCTGAGACCCATTAACGTTGAAGGCGCATTTCAAGACAGTATTTGTGGAGTTTTAAATTAATGAAAATGTGAAAGAGGTCGTATACGGAAAACGTAACCCTCCTTTGTATAAATGGTTCTTGGCTAACTTCCAGGGAGGTCAGGGTTAAGATTAGAATTGCGTTAACAGTTTGGATTAAAGTTAGGTTTAGGGTTAAGATTGGGGCTAATGTTTAGGTTACGATTGGGTCGCGGAAATAATTGCCTTTCCTTGAAGTTAGAACAAGACCGCCTGCATTACGCGGAATTCTTGGTCCCGTGTATTACCACAAAGAACCTTCTTTGCGTCGATTGCCTGTTTTCAATCAGAAGGCAAGGTACAATCCAAAGCCTCGTAACTTAAGTGTTTTGTAAAAAAACTCACAGATTGTTACTAATATATATATAAAGCTACCCAAATCCCGTGTCTTGTCCGATTCGACTTTTTCATTCAACAACCGGTTAGGCGGTTGAACGGTTCCCAAGACAGCAGTAGCCGGAAGCTCTTGATAAATGACTGGGTGATTCTACGTTTTCTTTTGGCTTCCCCGAGCATGCTGACTTTTCCGCTCTCGCTATGCTACTGAAACATTGTCGCTAACATGCTTATAACATTATTTTTACCTCCGATGTATGTAGAACTACGTAATAACTCGTTGATATGTATAAAAATATGGTCCTCAACAAACCATATACAACTCTCAAAACATGTTTAATATAGTGACTGTTTTGAGGTGACAGACTAATAAGCTTGCTGTTTATACTGATCCTGGTGAGTCTGGTATCCGCATCAGCGGCCGCTAATCCAGGCGCCCACAGTTCCGCCAACCTAGCATTCTTCCTCCCCTCCAACATGGGGGGCCGTAACTGTTCTCTCCCCCCCCCTTTTTCCCCTCCCCGCTCAGAACCCTGCATAACTCCCTGCCTGCATTCCTCCTCACACGCTAATGGCCCGCCCTTCAATGTTTGTCCTGTTGCGTCTACCAGTCTAATGTGACCGTCTCACTCTCTCTTTTATCTTCATTTCGTCTGACGACGGGTTGGTGTCACCAACTCGAAAATTCACGAGTACAACTCGATTTTTCCCGAAGAACCTCTTCTTTTTTCATCATATCCAACTATGCTAATTCTACATAACTTACCTCCATAAGTAGCAGTTTGTGTACGTTTCTTCTCACAGTCGCATATGCGTGACTTTAATCTTAGTAGTTTGCCTTTGATGACGAACTAGACTTCTCTTCTCTACAAAAATGCTATTGAAACGCATGTGAATCGAAGCTGCTTGAATTCAGAATAAGTAACTTTAATAGTTTGGCCTCCCAACCGGAAGAACACGTGTGTCACCTATCCCTCCTGCCTGCTTGGCTTTCTCTTATTAGACTCTTCTGGAGTTGAATACGGCATCCTTGGACAAATTGGATAAATGTGATGCCCTCGAGGCTGAACTACAGACCAGACAGGCACACCTCCTGGACGAGATTCGAAACCAGTGCGCGGCTCGCGATTGGTCCATACCTGGGCCGGCAGCGACGGCTGCGGATAAGGAGAGTGAAGGTGTGGCCCTGCTACACCAGGAATGGCGTCAGATCAGCGAAGAGGCAGAATCCGCGCTTCAGGCAACGGCGGCTCAGCTGGCCGAGTGCGAAACGGCTGCCGAAGCCTTTGCACGTGCTCTCGCCTGGTTGAAGACTCAGTCGTCGCGATTGAAGACAAGACCCCGACTGCCCACCCCGGTGGTGAGCAGGTTCACCGCACTCCAACTTTCCCTGCGTTCCAGGTTGACAGAAGCGGTGCGAGACTACGCGGCTGAACTGGAATTTTTGGAGTCCCTAATTGCGTCACAGTCGGATCTAGACGACTGGTGGAAAGTACGTTCAGCTGTTATTTTTTGCTTCTCTGGTCTTGGCGTTGTAACTGTGGCCGTGTGGGGCGGGGGGGGGGTAATCATTCACAGCTGGCTATCAGTGACAGACTTATTTGCTGTTTTTGCGCTGGCTACCTAAGGCCGAAGCTGCTGGTGCGAAACCTCAAGACTCGTGGTAGGGGGCGCTCACCGATCGTTCTTACGGAACTCACTCGTTCCGTTGGGCCTTATGGACTTGAGGCATGGACTTCTAACTAACAGGTTGCGAGTTCGAGCCTCGGGTGTTCCACACTTCGAGATTGGGTATGACTGGCTGACGACGGCTAATAAGCCAGAAATGGCCATTCCAGTCTCCCTTGTCTTTGTCAGTAATAACCTTCTGCCTCTATCATGCGCCGCTGTGCGGCTGCTGGTTGGGCTCGAGAGAGAGAGTCTATAAGGCACGACGGTACGAGTTAGTTCCGTATGAACGATCGGTGGGCGTCCCCTAACATTGTATATTCCCGATCGACAACCGACAGGGCAACGGGCTCGTGGCCCGGTGAGTAGAGGCGTTGACTTCTAAACCAACAGGTCGCGAGTTCGCGCCTCGGGTGTTCCACCTGTTCGAGGTTGGATATGGCTGGCTGACGACGGCTAATAAGCCAGAAATGGCCATTCCAGTCTCCCTTGTCTTTGTCAGCTGTCATTTTTGCTTCTCGGGTTTTGGCGTTGTAACTGTGGCCGTGTGCGTGGGTAACCATGCACAGCTGGCTGGCAGCGACAGAATTCTTGTTTTTGCTCCGGCTTCCTGAAGCCCAAAGTCTCAAGACTTGTTTTAGAAGTTGCGGGTGCGCTTGGAGGGCTTTGGAGGCACCCATTTGCTCCACTGAGAGAAGATGGGCTTCGAACTATAGAGGGGCTGCCTTACAGCAAAAGGAATATCCTTACTTTCCATCACAATAATCGACCAACTTCCTCTGTAAAAGTTGAATAGACAAGGTAAAAGCGTAGGTCACCTTTTCAACCAGTAGACTGGGAGGGAGGCTGGGACATTCTAATAGCAGTGACTTCGGTTGCCAGTGGCAACCATTTGTCTACATCCCGTGTTAGGTTTATTGTCCTTGCTGAGCGAATCACGCAGCCGCCCGCCACTAATACCTCTTGCGTCACTCATGATAAATTATCCTCCTAACTGTCGGAAATTCTACGTTTCCCTTGATAGGAGTTTAACGAAGAAATTGTCAACGGGAGAGCCGAGGTCGAGGCCGCCTTCCAATCAGTTCGGAAGATTCTTCTTCAGGTTGATTCGACTACGAAAGGAGCGGAAGCCGAGCTATCTACCTTGATTTCTGCTGCAGCGGTAAGATGGTCGCATTGAATTTGATATTTTAAGTTACTGGACCACGATCACCTTTCAGTGTTCAGTAGGAAAATTTATCTCTCATATTTTATCTGTAGATTTTAAGAGTTGTTTTGTGTTAACGTAGATTAAATTAGGTTAAGTCAGTTGAGCTGCACCGTTTTCGATTACCGAAAAAATGCATGTTACTTCAGTAGTCATTTTTTACAGAGTATAGTTTTTACATATAGCCGAAACGAAGTTCGTTCGAAAGCCGACATCCCGGGGTAACTGAATCGTGATAGGATTATGCTGCACAATAGTAAGTTTTACTGCCCTACCTAATTAATCTTTCCCAAACGAAAACGAATTTCGAAAATTCATTTGACATTTTATGAGTTAGTTCACCTACTGTATGCATAAGAAGAAGACTGATCTATCACCGGAACAGTCTGTTTATTGTTCCGAACTTTCGGATTTGTGCAGGAGTCCATTGTCGCAGATAATGGCAATAACAGGACGAGTGAAAATTTTAGGACGTGCTAACCGATCATCGATTGATGGCGCAGAGCTCTGTACCTCGGCGCCGGATCGATAAATCGACCGACTGAGTTTCCGTCCGGGGCCCAAGTTTGAATGAATTCTCGTCATGTTTTGTTCTTAGCGTGGGCGATTATCGATTTCGTGATTGGTTGTCACGACTGTCTCTGGTTTGCTTGCCGCCTCTGTTACTCGCAAATGAACGCCGACAGAGGGCGGTATATTCCAAATGGGAACGACAGCATGGCTTTTATTGCCACATCCTTACTATCCTTTATTCCACCTCTCCGATCTGCAGGATTCCCAAACCGCTCACCGAGCGAGCCTTGAATGCATGCGGAACTTTGCTTCACAACTCAACGCCTGGAATGACTGGCTAGCGGCCTCAACCCGCACCAGTCAGACCCTGCTGGCTCTTCTCGACACCTCCAATGCTCCAGAGGTGGTGTTAGATGCCGGCGATGGTCTGATCCGTTCACTCTCGGCTGCAGCAACTCGGCTCTCGGAAGCGACCAGACCAACCAACGAGCTGGTAGCCCCCGTTGCGGGCCCTCAGTCTCCGGAGGATTACCTTCCCCCCACGTTGGCAACCTCAATGGCCTGTGACCTTGTGCGTCACCTCGGTGGGACCTGGGAGCACCTGCGGAGTGACCTATCTCAGTTGAGGGCACACAAAGCGAGCAGTGTGGCCGCGCTGCAAGCACTACGCAGTCGACTGGATGAATTGACCAGCTGGGTGACGGAAAATCGACGAACTCTCCTGGATGATTTGAAACCTCACTTCGTTTGCCGTAGCATTGATTCCTCGTTTGATGGCCTTGTCGGTCAGATCGGACCATCCTGGAGGCATACTGTTTCTGCAGTTGACATGTTTACTGACTACTCAGCGAGGGCAACTGAGTACTGTTCACAAGTGGCTTCCTTCCTTCAGAAACTGGAGGTGAGCTTTCTTTCACGAGTCCTCACTTCAATGTAAGACAGCAGGGAGTAAACCCCTCATTATATTGCTTTAATTCTAATCGACATGATGACGCACGGTGTCTTACCATCTCGACCTGCATTATGTGTTCGGCAAGGGTAGGTTGAAGGACCCCAATTAGTTGTTGGTATACTGTGGATCGTGTCGTACGTGAATCGCGGTAATGGGGGGGGAGGTTGTGGGTGGGACAACACGCCGGACAGGAAGCTGTCGGAATGCAGGAATACACAGAAGATGGTCGGTGGTAAAAACGGCACTTTTGAGTTAAATGAAGAATGTACGCGGATACGGTATCCAGCTGGGTATTCCATAAGGTCCCATCTCGAAAGAGTGCCTGACCATCGAACAACTAAGCCTATCCCCTGGCAGACATTTCTGTTTCCCCTCTCTTCATGCTCAGTTGATTTCTGTTTCCTCGCTCTTGAGTACAACTACCGGTCATCAATACTTAACTAGATTTGAACAAGGCAAAGGCGACAAAGCATGCAGAATTTACTGACGTCATAAATTTCGAGACCTCTCATTCAGCTGCACACGGTCATTGCATAGTTATATGACAAGGCAAACTGTTCAATCAACGATCGACCTAGAGAGATAAAGCGTGATAGGTAACCTGAAGCATGGGTCTAGTATGCGGGTGCATATGACGAGGGGGGGGGAGGGGGAGAGAAGTCATCCAAGTATGAGAGTTAGGACTACAAGGAGAACTTGTTCGGCGTGATTTAGAGTGCATCGTGCGGGGAGCATTCAGTCATGCCGGGGAGAGGGGCGGGTGGGGGCGAAATGAGAAGGCGCACATGGGAACAGGGTTTTGTCCATAATCGATAATTACAATGGCAGTGCCAGGTTTATCACATGGTCCAGATGCTTACAGAGTTCTGGTTTCCTCCTCCAGAACTCTGTAAGCAGCTGGACCATGTGATAAACCTGGCACTGCCATGGTAATTATCGATTATGGACGAAACCCTGTTCCCATGTACGCCTTCTCATTTCGCCCCCACCCGCCCCCCTCTCCCCGGCCTGACTGAATGCTTCCAGCACGATGCACAAGTTCTCTCATACTTCTCTCCCCCTTCCCCCCCCTCGCCATATGCACCCGCATACTAGACCCATGTTTCAGGTTACCTATCACGCTTTATCTCTCTAGTTCGATCGTTGATTGAACAGTTTTTTCTTGTCATATAACTATGCAATGTGTTTTCAGTAACTCTTCATCAGGCCAAAACGGTTACAATGGCCTGATGAAGAGTTACTGAAAACACGTGTTCGCCAATTTGACTTTTCAATTGTAACATGGGAATATTCGCTGAACTATGCAATGACCGTGTGCAGCTGAATGAGAGGTCTCGAAATTTATGACGTCAGTAGATTCTTCATGCTTTGTCGCCTTTGCCTTGTTCAAATTTATCCCGGGAAAACATTGTTTCAATTAACTAGATTTCCCAAGCACATATATCAGCACACGATCCGCAGTCTACCAACAGTTAATTGGGGTCCTTAACCCTACCGTTGCCACGTGTTCTAATATCTGCATATCTCCTTCCAGTAGGTTTGGTGTCGGCGTGCAAATTCCACGTCTTTGGCCACAAAAAAGTATGTGAAAGACTGAAATATAACCAACACTCCCCTGAAATCGATGCGTATACGTTTATTACTTACTTTTGTTGGGTGACAGTTTGACCGTGGCAGGTGACGATGTCCACCGTGTGTCCTGCAGCATGGCGGGTGTGGGGACGGTGACTTGCGCAGAATCTACCGCACTCCCCCCTCCCCCACCCGCTTGAGCCCGATTTCAAGATAGAGCCAAGGAGGCTAAACAGCCCGTCTGCGCGTACCACACACGTCGCGTTGTTACTCACACTACGAGAGGGCGGTTCGGATCCTATTTGAGTGAAAGTGCCATATAGATCACATTAGAAAGGAGTCATTTCAGCCACACTCTCCGTCCTTAACTGAGAACCAAGTCATCCAATCAGTTGGCAGTCTCCCAATCCACGACTTTTAGCGCACTGTGATAGGTAGTTTCGATGAATAGACGTCTGAGTTTGGTTAGCATCCTCGGGAACGATGCATTCGACAGTTTGTTCACCAAATTCATTCGTCTGGGTTACAGTACTTCAATCGACGTTTGCTACCTATCTCAAAATTACATATTTGAAAGAACGCAAACCTTTACTTATTCGCTTGGCGACAACGAACGCCCTAAGGCCGCAGAAAAAGAAACTTTGGCAATCGTATACGGCAGTATGATGGAGTTTTTTCTGTTGATATGGTTCAAAATTTAGTTACAATGACGTATGCTTCTGCCGGCTAGAGTAAGTACTTGAACCGTTCAGAGCTTAATGGGAAACGCACGGTTTAGAAATGTGTACGTTAATATGGGCTTCTTTCTCGGCCGTCTGCAATAAATGACCACATAGTTAGCATGATTGTTCCCATTGATTTGCGGTGCCCTTATAAGTTCAATTATATTCTATAGAAAAGATACACAAAGGTGCTATTTCCTGTATACATTCGGTGGCAAGTCACTCTACTTCAGCTTTTATATTTTAGAAAAGAGTATATTTTGGTTTTTAAAAACTTTCTACGATTTCTGAATAATTTCGAACTCTACCTGTCGAAACACTTACATTCAGGGTTTGCAAACTACATGCTGTGTACAATCCGTCAAAGGAAAATTACCCATTTCTCTATCGCATTAGGAAGAAGTCATACGGGACTCATACAATTCCGCGTACGTTTGCTTTCAGGCGGGTTAGGGCTAGTGGTTAAGTTTAGGGGAGTTATGGCTATGGTAACGGTTAGGGTT
>CACRXP010000011.1:1706320-1717027 GCA_902702965.1 Spirometra erinaceieuropaei
TCCTCCTCCTCCTCCTCCCACAGCATGCGTCTAGTTTTCTTCGTGTTCTGCTAGCCACCACTGACGCCGATCAGTCACTTTCCATAAAGTCGGTCGCACCTGATTCTACCTGTTGTGAATAAAAGTACTTCTTTACTTTCCCTAGTACTGCTGTTACTTCCGTGCATGTTGTTTGACAGAAGGCCTGCATCACAGTTATTGAAATATTCTCCACTTACTTTTACCTAGAATTATTTAGTATTGAAAGTGCGCCTATGTAAAGGATCGACACAGAAAGACACTAATTTGAGCTCAGGATACGTAACTAAATAGCATTTTATATTTCACCAGAGCTTATCCAGTTGGTGTAGAGTGAACCACTCAGAGGACAGGTAGCTTGCTTCCGCCTCTCAATCGAATTGAACTTTTATGCACCGCACAGGATAGTTGTAACCTTCAACTGTACCCACCTGTACCTCAAAAACACAAATTACTTGGTGCACTTTTTGCCATTACACCTATTTATAATGGTATGCAAGATGCATACACAGTGTTTTAAACCAGCAACTAGCCTTCAACGCGTCCGCAATCACCGATTTCGTCCATTGCTAAAGCTAAAGGCATTTCAGTCTAATCCATCACATGAAGTACCTTTTGAAGAACTTAATTTCACAGGAGTTCAATGGGTCCGTGACTCAAAGTATAATTCTACAAGCAAACGCTTTACGTTACCACTCAGCGAGGTCCTTTCGTCTTGTGAAACACGCGGAATTTTGACGCAGCCGTTTGAGCGATATCGCTGCAACATTCTGGCATACTTCTTTACCATGTTTTAGGGCATATCCGTTCCTGAAGGGTGCTTAATATAGAAGACAGTTAGGCAGCCTATGGTCTTCAGTAGTACAATGAAGAAATGAAATAAATTGCATATAATGGCGTAAGGTTTTCCAACTAGGATAATTTAGTATTGCAAGTACTTTTAGGTAGAGGATCGACGTAGAAAGCTACTAACTCGAGCTAAGAATACACAACTCTATCAGTCAGTTTATTTGGAGTAAATGACAGAAGCCCTGAAAACGCCATTTAAACGGTACAGGTGCGAAGGCAAATAGTTAGACCGCAAAAATTTTGCATGAAGTTTTATTGTGCAGTATGCATAAATCTAGTAGTTGAATATAAATGCGAAAAAGATATGGCATTTTCGAAATAACTGCAAAAAAGTCGTTCACTGCGTTCACGCCGAAAGTTTTCATATGGGTTAAGTTTAATGCACACAAAAGGATATGTTGAATTAATGTTAGTAGTATGTTTATAGTCATCTAATTATCATTCGTGTGTAAGTATGCCGGTAGGCTCAGCACCGTGTAACTTGATGAGCACTGTGCACGACTTACTTTTCTGTTGAGGCGTTTAATCTGCACTTTTTTCATCGTATGTATGAAACTATCTGCACTCCAACAATTATATTCTCGTTCTTTCGCAGAATGTCGAACAATTGCAGAGAAACGAAAATGTCTTAATTCAGGCCACGAAGCAGAAGACACTCGAGTACCTCCGCTTGCTACCCGAGGAGCTACCGGAAAAAGTCATGGACGCGAAAGCGGATTATGCGCCACCTTACATCACCCACATCGTTCTTTCCATTTCAGCGGATCTGATCAATACCGTTGGCGCAACCCTCGTTGAACTGACTTCCCGCCAGGCACATTTATCACAAATTCTCTCCGCCTGGGACGCCTTTGAGGCGACGACAAATGAGTTTGAATCCAGCCTGCGTACCCTGAGAACTAGTCTGATGAGCTACGAACATCCAGCTGCAGAAACGGTCGGACAGATCGGCGAGAACGCAGATCTTCTGGATCAGGTCAGGTCTGTGCTCAAGGAAGCAAACTCGAATGAAACGCAGGGAACTGGATCCCCTCTGGTGTCGCAAGCTATTGACTGCCGACAACGTTACGATCAAGTGGACGTTTGTCTGGTTGCCCTGAGGACAGCACTTGAAACTTCAACACCTTCCCTGCAACTGGATGCTTCAGTGGTCAGCCGGCATAAGCAAGCGGAACAGGGCATTTTGGGCGTTCAGACACAGATCACCCAATTGGCTGACGCCTGGCGTCTGGTCTACCGGACACACCTCGACTATGAAACCGAGTTGGCTGATATTCGCGTCCAAACAGACGAATTTGCAACCAAGATGGAGGATTTAGCGGTGGAGGCAAAGACCGATGCCTCTCGACTCAGCGCCACCCAACTCAACGCCATGGCCGCTAGGTCGAAGGAACTGTGCGCTCACTTTGGTTTCATCGAGGCGAAACTGGACGATTGTAAGTCCCGTCTCGGCGCTCTCATCCATCACCGCCCAAACTCTTCGCTGATGACTCTTCAGCAACAAATCGCCGACACCCGAGAACGCTTTGAATGCAGTCGACGTTTGAGCGCCCAGTTAGTGGAGAACTGTGCCCAGAGGATTGCTGCCGACGAACGTTTGAGGACGACGATTGCTGAAAACGCAACCTGGCTTGAGGACGCGGAAAAGCAGTTGGAGACACTTCGTGCTGTGGAACGCTTCACCGGTGAAACACCTTCTCTGCCACTGGAGGACATACACTCCTCTTCTGAGCCGGTTTTTAGGGTTTTTAATTTCTCCTCCGCACTTTCAAACTGCCTCTCGGAGCTGAAAAAAGTTGGCCTCGCGCGCTACGATGCGGCCAAAACTCTAAGGATGTCCTTGAAGGAACGAGAAAAGGTAGTTACTTGTGAACTCTCCCCTCCGAACTTTGTTTCGCCGCAGGATGCCGAGGCAATTGCAACTCTTCGACAGCGCTTCAAAGCCTATGAAGCGAGGGTAAGCTCTTGGCTACAAGAGGAAGAACTAGCGATCAACACAATCAACGAGCTGGATAATGCCTTCGCGAGCATCCTAGAAGACTTCACTTCCCACGTGGAGGAGTTTTCACATCTGGAATTGGACTCGCGATCCAAGCCACCGCCGACCTCCAGTGAAAAACTGCAACCTCTGGAAGATCTGCATCTTCAGCTTGATGCCCTGGTAGTTCAGATAAAAGAGAAGCTGACCAACGGAAGCCTCTTCAAGCTCCACGAGCTTGTATCTAAGGTCAACTGGCCCCCTTACAGTCGCCTATATCAGGCGCTTACTGACAGGGTTGGTGCCTTTACTGATGAAGTGGACACCCTGCGTGGACACTTGATCGCTGAGAACGACGAGTTAAAAAATCTCCGACTGCTTGAAGAACGTTTCGCGGAGTTGCACAAGGTGTACACGGAACGCCTTGACAAAGTCCTCTCGGAGAGCATTGTGACTGAACAAGTCGCAGACCTGAGTGATGTCCCGCCTGCCCTACAGGCCTCGACCGTCTCCCTGAAGCAGACGCTGGACGCACTCTCTCGTTTCTCCTCCGAAATGGAAGGAGTCTTTTGTGAAAATTTGTCCAACCAGACTTCAGCCCTGAAAAATTTCGCTGATCGTCGCCAACGACCGACTGGTATCTTGCTTAGCCACCTGCAGAGGGCACAGGCTGCCTACGTGGGACTCCACCATCGCGCCGAGCATATGAGGTTAGAATGCGAAGAACAAGTTCAGGCATGGGAGGCATTTTCAGTCCGATTCGTGGAGACTCTGGATTTCGTAAGCACATGCAGGGCTCGCATGGGCGATTTGGAGCGCACAGAGGTAGCCTTAAATCAATTTAACGGACTGCAAAACCTCTCCGGGGAGTTAAAGACCAGTGGCCCCGGCTACGAGAAGTTGGATCAGGTTATTTCTCTCTCACGTCGGCTAATTACTCTTCTCGAAGCCGCTAGCGCTCGGACAAAATCCGGCTGGCCGTCAAGTGGTGTAGAAGTAATCGGAAGGGCTATTCATCTTCTCCGCACCGAATGGGAAAAGCTTCAGGACTCCATCGCCGCCAAACTGACCTCATTAGAGGCTGAACTATTGGCTAGAGAAAAGCTGAGTCAACTGGGAAATGACTGTCAACGCCAGTTGGACGCCATTGAGAAGCAATTGGCGGTCACAACTAAGGAGCCTGTCACTCTGCTTGTGAACGTTCCGCCTGGAACACGTTCCGTTGAAGAGCGATTGCGCCGCCTGTGTGACATTGACTCGTCTCTTGTCCGTCTGCGGGAGACTTTGCTTTCACCCCTGAGCGATCGGATTCAGCAGAAGAAGGAAGAGCTGCAGGGCTGCAAAGTTGATCTGTCTGAGCTGAATTCATTCTCTACGCAAGTCGCCTCTCTCTGGGGGGCCTATTCAGCACTCCACACTGACGTAGGCCGACGTCGTGATGTCCTCACCCGATTGGCTTCCACCTATGAAAAATTCACGACCACGATCGACGAAGAAAAACGATTCGGGCTTGGTGAACTTCAGGCCAAGTTTGAGACCCTTGCCAAAGACGAGCGTTCCGTCTGTTGCCTCCTTGAGACGGAAGGGGTCCGCGCATTGACAGAAAAGATCTCCAAAAGCCTGGACCGACTTCATGCTTTCCGCATGGAACTACGCGTCGACGGCGACCGCCGCTTGCGGGAGTGTGAGTTCCATCGTCCGAAAGTTCAGAGCATCATTCAGGAAACTAAAGGGGCGTTTGATGTTCGTGGATCCGATGGGGTGGGCTTGGCTGCCTGGGATATGCCCCTCGCCGAACTTTGTACTGCCTACGCCGATCTCAACGAGAACGCTCTTCAGATTGAGCGTCAGCTTTCAGATCTACTCCTTCAGTGGACGGCCTTCGACGAGGTCTACACCGGACTTTCCACGTGGATCAACACCGCAGAGGCTGATACGTCAGCTGTCTCAACGGACTTTGATGAGGAGTCGCGCCTGTGGGCTGTGCCTTCAAGTTTTCTCACCATTCGATCCACCAATCTCATCTCCCAGTTGGCGCATAATCGTGACAGGGCCTCGGAGATGGCTGCCAAACAAGCTGAGTTGGACCTCCTCATATCTCGTTCTGATCACCTCAGGAATCAGCTGCATGAAGACAGTGGCACCTCAGCTTCACTGATGGCTACGTCTGCCTACGGCGATCTTGCTATTCGCCAGACACAAGAACTCTCCCAACGCTTTTCCCGTCTCACGACCAAAGTGAACAGACACATTGAGGAGCTATCTGCCGCTCTGCTGGCTGTCGAAAAACTGCAAAACGCACGCACCGCTTACACTGCCTGGGAACAGGATACTCGTTGCAGCATGACTCGCATCCAAGTAGACCGGTCTGCTCTGATGAGCTCCGAGGCGATCAACGGCAGTGGAGAAGGTAAAGACGAGATTCTGGCCGCCTTGAAGATCCTGGTGGAGTCCTTGGAGAGGGGTGACCAGCTGCTTGTCACCTGCAAACGATGGGCAGCAACTGTCCAATCAGATGTCTTAGCGCACGATGGTCTCGCTGTTGCTACTAACACCACCTCCGCCCACATGTTGGTGTCAGATCTGCTCTCCTCCTACGCCCTCCTGCGAGATCAGGTTTTGATGAAGCAGACCCTAGTGCAGCAGGAGATGGCGGAGATTACACGGATGAAGCAGGCCCGATCCGCTCTAGTCTCCTGGTTAAGCAACGCCGAAGCAAAAGTCCGCTGTGTGATTGAGGAGGCGGTGATAAAGTTACCTCCGACACCGGTGGGAGGAGGCGGAGACAGTGTACTGCGCGTTTGCGAAGCAACCACCAGAGAGGGCCTGACTCTTCTCTCAGCTCTGAAGCTGGATTTGATTGAAAAGGAACAACTGCTGAAGGACCAACAAGACCAGGATCTAACGGAGGCCGTGGAGAGTGGAAGCCGAGAGGGGCGCCTCGCCATTGTAAAACGCTTCGAACGTCTGCGTACTCACCTGCTGCACACACTGGAAGATCTGGGCGGTCGTTTGAAGGAGCTAATCGCTTACCGTGAGGCCAGTGAACTTGTCTGTCTGCGTCAGAGCCTGGCCTTTGAGCGCTACTGTCAGGCTTGTGGGCCGACCGCAGTGCAATTGGCTGGCAGTGCTGGGGAATTGGTGGAGAAGATGACTGAAGAGGAGATGGGTCAGTTCTTTCTGCCCTCCTTGCTCTCCCTGGCCGATGCGGAGCGCCGTCTAGGCATGCTGCGTGGCCTATACGATGACCTCAGGGCAGACAGTAGGCAATTTCTCGAACTGACAGTGGCTTCCGCTGACCAGCTCCTAGCCCTGCATCGACAGTCGCTCCCCACGGCGGAGCCCGAGGGAGACGCCGCGGTCTTGGCAGGGGACCTTTCAGCCCTGGTGATGCGCGAAACGCAGAACTACCAGACAGAGCAGGCGGCGCTGGAGACGCTGACAGTGCGAGCCGTGGAGAGCTTGTCGCAGATACGTCTGGTTTGGCTGAACATTGCTCAGAACAACGAGGACCTTACTGTCTGGCTGAGCGATCTGGAGCAGCAGATATTCAGGGATCCCGCGTCCGAGGTGCTGGATAGGTGTTCTCAGGACAAAAGAAAGCGCATGGAAAAACTTCGGGTTCGTTTTACTGGCATTACTGCGCACTTTTACTCTCCCACATTACTGGAATACAGTGCGTGACCGATCTCATGAAATATTGGTCAAAATTCTGGAATGCATTTCCAATTAGGAAGGATTACTTAAGTGGGGTTGTTATATTGATTATCATGCAGAAAAGCACTATAATATTTCGGATTCAACAGGATGTCGGCTTTTAAATGCACTTCTTTTTGACCTCCTGCAGAAACCACACTCGGTAAAAAATGAGTACTTAAGTAGCATGCATTTTCCTATTGATTTTCGATGGTCTTATGAATTTGAATATATTTTATGGAGAACATGCAGAAATATATGCTTTCTTTTGCTCATTTGGTAGGAAAGTATACACTTTCTTCGGGACTCAAATAGGAAGACAATGTGATTTCCTACCAAATGTGCAAAAGAAAGCATATATTTCTGCATGTTCTCCATAAAATATATTTGAATTTAAAAGACCATCGAAAATCAATAGGAAAAATGCGTGCTACTTAAGTAGTCATTTTTTACTGAGTGTGGTTCCTTCAGGAGGTCAAAAAGAAGTACATTTAAAAGCCGATATCCTGGCGAGTCCGAAATGTTATAGGGTTTTGCTGCATGATAATCAGTATAACAACCCCACTGAAGTAATCCTTCCTAATCGGAAACACATTCCAGAATTTTGACCAACATTTCATGAGATCGGTCAAGCACTGTACTTACTTTTTTATAGCAGGTTATGGGAAATTAGAATGATCACACTAGCAAACAGCCGCTGCCAAATGTAATCGAACCGCCAGTTTCCCGATTTCTTGTTGGGGCTTTACCTCGGAGATCGGCAGTAGTCGTGCTAAGAATCATGGTCACTAAGTTCGCATCTGAGAGGATGCCGTCAGGAAACGTGGATTGAGGAAACACAACCAGATTTCCCAGTCATTCACGTTAATCAGTAGTTGATTAGAACAGCAGACAAACTCCGTGGCTAACATATTGTTGCGGCCGCAAGATAGGCTTGATGCCAGGGTGGCGACTTCGCGCTGACTAGTCCGCAGACTTGTGGCTGATAGACTGTGCACTTAATCCAGGAACAGAGGAATCAGCGTCCTTGTTACGGAGGTAATGTGTACCATCGTCGTGACTACTACTGATATTTTTCCGTAATTCCTCAAATTCGGGCCAGGATCCATCGACCAGGAGACTGAAGTATTTGAGAGGAAGGAGAGAGAGAGGTTTCTCGTGTACAGGTTAACCAGAATGCCGTATCGGCGCGCACAGCATTCGATAGCGAGACCAAAGCGTGTGCGCAAACGTGTCTGCGCAGGGGCCTCTGTGTCTACTGAATATGGCAGTCCAGGATGAAAGGTACGGCAGGTTAGGGAGCCTCGCGCCTATTGGCTCACGATGTACGCCCTCGTGTGATTGGTTAGTCTGTTGTGACACGACCGTGGGTGTATTCGCGCCGGGATTTTCCCAACTGATTCGAATGTACTATGAAACTGTCCGACTTGACGTGTCTGCCAGGCGGACACGGAGTGCTAACATATCAGGGGGGGGGGGCGTCGTGTTTTGTTAAGCAGAGGATGCAGCGGAGGTGGGATATGTAGGGGGAGCGATGGAGAGGACTGATCCGTCGCTGAGACTGCGATATCTTGAAAGGAAATTTGTGTTCCCGAGCGGGTCTCAGTAAGGTCGTCCTTTACCTCCCTCTCTCACTCCCCTCCCACCCTAATTGTATCCCACAGTTTGTTTCAGCTTTCTGTAGATCTTTGGAACGCCGCAGGCGGAGATGCTGATAGCGTGTGCACGTGATGTTAAGCATTCTGTTTTCCCGTTTCCACTCATATAGATAGATAATTTTTTATTAAAGACCCGTCATATGCTGACCCCTCAAAGATTCCGTTTTCATCAAATCTTACCAGGTCTTACACAATGATCTACTGAAACGCTTGCCAGATTTGGAGCAGCTTTCAAGCAATGTGGAAAGGCTATCCTCCGTACTTTCGCATCTGAACTTGAGGGACAAAACTGCTGAACTTTCGCGTCGGTACGCCAACCTGGCTGATGCCCTGCAGGTGTGTTAATAGCCCTTCCTCATCCAAATCGGACTAAATTGCCTCCAGTAATGCTCTAAACCCTAATGATTGGGCGTTTGGTGCAATTGCTATAGATGAGAAAAGTTAGCTTTCTCGTGCTTCCTTTCTTTAGTAATTTTGTTTCTTTAATATGGGTAATAATCGCCGTCGGCGCCACTCGAGCCTTTAACAGAGAGGGGGTTGCACACGCGGACCACAGTTTATTTTATATTGTCCTTTTCTACCCGATATTCAAGTGACTCAAACTCCTCTTGAGTGTGGTCCGAAAAAATCGAGTGAATTAAAGAAGTTAGATCAGATCATACGGGGATTGTACTGGCTTATTGCTACCTTCCCCTCCCTTTGAAATAATCCTTCAGACCGCCTACAATATGGGCGTTTTGGGCGGCATCATTTCTCTCCCTGCTGCATCATTCGAACTACGCACAAATCTGGTATACTCTTCGGATATCTTGGCGGCACTTACCTTCTAATATTTTCCGGCATCCGCCTACTGAAACCTCTTTCAGTAGGCGTGAAATAATAGTTTATATTTGACAGTCAATCCCACTTTCTGCCTCTCAGCCGTTAATTTCACGTGTTGCGGATTCGTGCCTTTCTCTCTCCCTCTCTCTCCGTTCCCATGCACCAGCGGACTGTCCGAGCGCTTCCACCGACCAATAATGATGTTTGGCACGATCTCTAACGTGGCGTGGAAGGCCTCGTCTATATGTGTCACATGCACATACGACAGTAGTTTTGGACTAACACAGACCTATCACAGTTCACCCACTGTGCATGCCATGAGCCAATATTGGCTTTGTTTCGACCTAGCGCAATAAGCCGCTGTTATAAGTCATGTCGACTCATCCTCCACCGGGATTCGAGTAGAGTCAATTGAGGGGGAGAACAATGGTGTTCTAGACAAGAAAGTTGGTCTGGTGAAGGTGGACCTCGGTCCCACTATCGATGCTTTGTTTGGCTGATATGTCAACGGCCAGATGTGGCTATGTAGCTGCACCTGAGATAAACAAACCCCAGCCGCCTGTAATACGGGATCGGCGGTAATAAGGGTTTTCGCAGGTGGGGCCGAGGAAGGCACAGGCGACGAGGTCAAACTATTGGGAATGCACATTTGTATTTTGAGTGGTCGAGAAATAGTTGCCTTAACCCCTAACCCTAAACCCTAACAGCTAACCCTAACCCTTAGCCCTAATCCCAACCCTAACCCAACAGTATTGTGTCGATCAGGTGGGGTTACATAGTTCAATAGTACCATGTCAACTTCCAGAATCCTGGGATCTGCCGCCAACCAAATGTCTCAGCAGGTGTTCATTTATGGCGCAGTTAACTTGCAGCGTCTGCACAGCCTGGATCAGTCGTGTCGAGCTCTGTCCCAACTTGGTGACCCTCTAAAATTTAAATTCCATAGTGAATTTTCGCCGAACTCTTGACCACGTAAATCCCAAAGTTCCATTATGTCTACTCAAAATTGTGTTTCTGCAGTGCACGACTATCCTGTGGAGGACACTATTTGCATACGTACAATTGGATTATTAGGGGGGGAGGGAGTGGGTGGCTTACACATATTCAATCCACCTACACCCCTCCACAACCGCTGCTACGTGCTCAGCCATGGGAGTCCTGAGCAACCTTCCAGTTTCTCCGACCTAGTTGCTCTGTCCGCAACTGCACCAGATCCGGCTAACGACTCCAGACGTTTCCTGCCGTGGCAGCGGGTCTTTCGGTTCCATGATTTGGCGCCTGATGGTTGCTTCCGGCCTGTGTGCAACCCGAACTCCAAGTGGAGTAAGAAGGCGGCTGACGGCTTCCGAGAAATTCCTCACGTGCGAAAGCGCTCGCCAAAATTTTGGGGCCGGTCGGATTTGCCGAGTAATCATCACGTCAACCTCCAACACGGATGATGAAATTGCGGCAATCAACGACTCGGACGCGAACTGACAAGCCATCATCTCCTTAATTACGACCCCCACTGGTGATCACGAGAGTTGTTAATTATAGTACGCACGTCGACCGGTGCCAAATAAGCGGCCACAGGTCTTCCATTACGGCTACCTTACGTACTATTGTTTGTTCAGTAGGTGTGCTTGTGGTATTTTTTTTTGCCGCCGCGGCAAAAAAAAATACCACAAGCACACCTACTGAACAAAC
>CACRXP010000011.1:1721133-1735297 GCA_902702965.1 Spirometra erinaceieuropaei
CCTCCTCCTCCTCCTCCTCCTCTTCTCCTTCTACCTCCCTGTGTCAGCCGTTTGCTGGTTGTATAAACTTACCGACCTTAGACTTCTGTCTAATCTTGCTTGTAAAGTTACAATTGGGTTTGTAACTAACACAGAATACTTAAAAGCGGAAGCCTAAAACATGTCCACATTCGTGGCATTACATACCTGCCGTCCCTTCTAGAGTCATAAACTGCACTTCAAACAGCGCTGGGAGGCGATGTGTGAGTTTGAGGGTCGCCTCTCCGCCGTTGAACAGTGGCTCCTAGCCGCCTCCGTGAAGATGCTGGCTCTCAGCACTGCCACTGCAGACGGACCGCGTGCCATCAACTGCCTGCTACGCAGCCGCAACACCCTGGCCTCGGAGATCTCCGCCTGTCTGAGCGAGCGCATCGAGCCGTTGATTGCCAGCGCAAGAAACCTGCCTCAAGGCGGCAAACAACCATTGAGAAGGAGCTCTGGTGCTGTCAGCCGAACTATAAAGACGCCATCATCGTCGTCGTCATCAACGCAACGGCCGAATCCAGAGGCGTCGCTTGGCGACGGCATCGTCAGACAGACCCGAAGTTTGAAAACGACTGCTCGTGGTCTGCTCTCTATGGGCGAGGGGATCAAGGTGAGTTGGGGAGGAAAAACAGGCCTCCGGTCGGAGAACAGCGGGTACCATTATGTGGTCATGAATTCCTCTGCCTGTTGGGCATCGGCAACGTGATTGCAAAACTGTACTACGGATGGGGTATTGTTTGACGCGGTTGGAATAAGTTAATGGTCGCTTCTCATTTTTACGATTAGTTGATTAAACACGACCTACTTAAACACGTATAGTAGACATTCTTTGTACACCGAAATTTATTGTGGACCAGGCAGGTTGTACTGACAGCGCACTAGTGTCACCCCCTCTCTAATAATCTCCCCGAGCAGGTTGGGTTCGACATGACTGGAATCAGTTAGTGCACCGGTAGATGTAACCGCATGTAGGTCAGGTGGGTTGTAAAACAGCCATTGTATGTCATTTGTAAGGTTCTGACAGTGCACAAGTGCGCCCTCTTATTGACTACCTCCCAGAACAGGCTGGGCTTAGTTCTACGATGGTCTTCCTTATATTTATTGGAATTTATTGTAATATCACCGGTTCAGACTGTCTGTTACGCTCTGCAAGACGGACGGTGGTAGACGAATTGTCCTTTCGTTTTCGTGCATGTTCTTGACTTTTTGTCTGTTTTGATCACAGCACTGTCCTATCTGAATGGCCGAGAGCCCTGGTCGTCTCTATGAGTCGCTTACCCAGGAATTCAAGAGGGTTCGTTTATGAAGCGAGAGTTTGAGGGTATTCTAAGCGTTCCCTATGCACAGTTAAGCTGTCCCTTCGCGGCAGCTGTCGAGTGGTATTTCTCGTACGCGCCTTCATGACCACGATAGTTCTCAAGACCCCAACACTCCGATTTACGTAGGGAAGTATTAAAATGCGATGTTCCAAAAGCATTTGCTGGTAACAGTGTGGTATAAAGACCCACGTGATTAGTGCGGACACTGTTGCTACATATTTGGACTCGATAGTTCAGTTTGTTGAGTTAAAACGCATTGCCCAATTCAGTACCCTGAGGTTGGTGTCCATAGGTTTACTTTTAGCGCAGAGGTTATACCACACGCTAACCCATGTTTTTTTTTATTTCAAATTTGCTAACTTCCTATTTTCCAGTGGGCCAATTTATTTCCCATCTGGGTGTGAGGCCTGCATAATTAAACCAGGAATATGAACTTTTAGACTTGTCAGACGGCTATTAGCGTGCTTTAACAGGCCTTCGGCAGTTTCTCATGCATTAAACAGGTTAGATTGAACGAATGACTTTAACTGGAGAACCGTCACGTAGTATTGCAGAGTTGGATTCCCGTTCAAGGCTTGTCAAACTTATTCGAGCTTGTGACCTAATCTAAAAGTTGGCGTTTTGCCGGTGAGGAAATCAATTTAGAAATCACTACAATGGCCTACCCGAGGGCAGCGTTCTCGCTTGCGTGAAAGAGTGAGACAAATTAAAACGGACAGGCTACGAAGGAATAACAGAGGATGGTATTACTGAAAAACACAAAGGAGAATGGTCATATGGCCTTTTCTGACTTACTAGCCGTTGTCAGCCATCATATCCAACCCCGAAGTGTGGAACATTTGGGGCTCGATCCCGCGACCTGTTGGTTAGAAGTCCAACGCCTCCAATTACTGAGCCACTGCCTCCTTGTCCTGCCGGTTGCGATCGGGAATATACAATGGTGGAGGGACGCTCACCGATCATTTTTACGGAACTCACTCGTTCTGTTGTGCCTTACGGGCTTTCTCTCGAACCCATTCTACCTAATATAATGCGCCACCATGCGGCTGTTGGTTGGGATCGTGTGATTCCTGTAAGTAAGTCCGTTGAGCGCCCCTCTACCATTACAGAGGTTGATAAAAGGTCAAATTAATGAAAACTGAGTTATTCTTTTCTATCGCTACATTGAACCCCTTTCTGATCCACTTAATTGAATTTGTTAAGAATTTTCTTTGCCCATGTCGATTAATGTGTTAATGATCGAACAGCGCAACAACTCTTTAAATTAAATTCTGCTCTTTCGGGTTTTTGCGGAAATATATTGGAGTTTCGGAATCTAACTAATTAAAAAGTGCAATGATGGTTAGTCAGAGGACTTGCATTTGCCCACGGTTACATAGCACCACCTGGGTCTAACGTTCTTCACTAAAATTTCGATGAAATATCGTTCTCCATAGAAATGGCAGTACTCTCCGGCCCTATAATGCATGGCAGACTAGATAACCGTAGGCCTGAAACGTTTCATAAAGAATCTGTGCTGATAAGTGCAGAGATTTTTGTTTGGCATGGGCTCACTTCCGCTCTACGTTCAGGATACAAATGTACATAACGTGGACTAGCTGAAATTTTTAACAGGAGGTTGGGCGTCAATTATGAGGGGCAACGTTTTTTTAACTAGCCAAGTAATAACAGTTCGACCGTCGATTCTGACGATGTCCACCGTGTGCTAAACAGCAATGCGCAGCAGGCACGGTGACTTGCACGTGAACTAGTAGACTTGCACAACATCTACCGAACTCTTTCTTCCTCACTCCCCATCTGGACCCGGTGTCAAGACCCAGTGTCCTTCCTGCACAAATACTAGCCGCTATATGACTGTCTGCGAGGGTTCTGAATTGAGTCCCAAGGCACAGCGGGGTGGACATGTTCCGTGACCGGATCGGTCAATGCCCTTACAACGATCGTTGGTAGTATGCTATTATCGACAAAGACAAGGGAGACTGGCATGTCAGGCATGCCCAACCCCGAAGTGTGGAACACCCGAGGCTCGAACTCGCGACCTGTAAGGTAGAAGCCCACGCCTCTAACCACTGGGCCACAAGCTCGTTGTCCTGTCGGTTTCGATCGGGAATATACAATAGTAGGGGGGGCGATCGTTGGCAACTCTGATCGCAGTCTGAGAGGACAGCCGATCCGTGTCTCAATGCGTGAACGCTGGACATGAAAGCGCCCAATGGTCAAAGCCTTCGGATTCGAATAACAGGTCATCTAAGTCTGGGCTCAGGTATGCCTAATGAATGACTGCTAATAGACAAGAAATGGCCATCACAGTCTCCTCGTCCTTTTTGGTATTCCTTCCTGATCAGTCTCTGATAGAGCGCCCTACTATTGGCCATGGACTCAGACTTTTCCTACTATGAACGGAAGTAGACTACACCATGTAGTGAATGCCTCTCTCAGACTGGCTGTATGTGAGTTTTGCCTCCAAAACGGACCACTTGGTAGATGCGCCGAACCAACACAAGGGAGGCTAGATTGGAGTCGGACAGGCGTTATCGGCAATGCTCACCCACAAAAAATGCCGAGATTAACGTGTGGCGGTAGATCCATTTGCAAGCTAACGCCGCACCAGTTGGGAATCGAACTGTCTCCCTTCTTTTCTTGTGTAAAATCCTCCGCCTCCGATCCTCTTGACTCTGTCAGAGAATAGAGCTCAGGTGGGAAGGAAGAGGGAGTGCGGTAGATGCTGTGCAAGCCTGCTATTACCATAAACCACTTCATGCGCAGGTCACAGTCCCCGCTCTCCTGCTTTGGAGTACCTCGACAGTCGAACTGTCGGTACCACTTTGACACTCAGGCAGCGGGAG
The DNA here is from genome assembly GCA_902702965.1 of Spirometra erinaceieuropaei. Taxonomy (NCBI): domain Eukaryota; kingdom Metazoa; phylum Platyhelminthes; class Cestoda; order Diphyllobothriidea; family Diphyllobothriidae; genus Spirometra; species Spirometra erinaceieuropaei. The sequence goes on from CACRXP010000011.1 coordinate 1,725,323, forward strand.
CAACCGAATCCATGTTCTAACCTCAGACTTTCTATTTCTCTCTGTCTCGCTCACGTGGAGATATAGTTGACTGTAAGCAGACAGCCAGCTGGAAATGGCTGTTTTCTCCAATATTTCTCGTTTACTCGCTGTCTGTCGAAATGCGACTCTGGTATAGAGCCGTAGGACGAAACGGAACTTTGCATTCTGTCCCACGGTCAGACCCGATTGACGAACGTCACTCCGACATAACTAAAAGGTCTTGCTTTGCTTGACGCGCCCATATTGTTGTTGTTGTTGATGATGATGATGATGATGAGGATGATGATGATGAGGATGATGATGATGATGATGGTGGTGGTGGTGGTGGTGGTGGTGATGATGATGATGATGATGATGATGATGCTCGATCCTCCACACTTGTCCTTTCACTGTAGGAAAATCTGCGCGAAAAACTGTCCCACTGGAACGCATTCGAGGCGGCCATAAATGAAGGTGAGGCCTTCTTAGATCACGATCTGGCCGATTGGTGGAAACAGCGCCAGTCTTGCCACTCCGAGGCTGCACCGCTAGTTGAGGATAGAAGAGCGCGTAATCGAAAACCGCGAAAGCGCACCAAAAGTCGGACAGCAGGAGGGACTAGTGCTGCAACTGCGGATGACGTTCGTTCTGCAGGAACCCGACCTTCCGCTGAGCATTCTCGATTTGGTGCTGTTGAAGTCGGTGCAATGATCTTCCAAATCGAGGTAGGTCACCAGCCCCTCTGCCCTTATCCTGACTCCTATTTTGCCACTGACGCACTGAGGAATAGCGGATCACGCATGCTGTCTGATTTCCAAAAATCATTACGGGGATCATACAATTAGTAGAGTTTGCTAGTGGAAGCGAAAAGGCGAGTTTCAGGAAGGAGAAATAGACACGATCGTTGTAACAAGGGCTTTATTAGCCTGACGTGTCGGATTTTCACTCGAATCCATCGTCAAAGACAGAGTCAGATAAGGGTGGTGGATTATCCAGGTATTGCAATATTTATAGGATGTAGTTGCTAGGCCGCTACATGTTTATCGCAGTTGGCAGCTCCCGAGTGCATCACAGCTCGACTGGCCAGGTGTTGAAGTATGTCGTTGCCATGTAGTTGCTATGCGCCTGTATGCCGGTTAGTAGAGTTGTCGGGCTTTTCCATCCCATGCTTGATTTATTTCATAAATTAGTTTACATTCTTGGTATGAGGGCGACAGTCTAGCTGGGCAGGGCTGTCTTGCCAGCTAAACACAAACGTTGTTATCGGTAGACGAAGTTTGTGGAATGTCCAATTTTGGATTACTGTATTCGATAGGGCATGTCTAGTGAGAATCATTTTAAATATTTGAAGCATTTTGTCCCCGGTACGAAGCTGAAGTAGGCAAGAACGGCAGGATTTATTGGTACCAAACAATTTCGCGACTGCTCTTCAGCTGCGTCCTGTCGCTTCATAAGAGAGATAACGAGTGAGAACAATACAACAGATTTGAATTCGTGCAGAAAATCAATGCAGAAACAGCAAGGTCAGGGTTTTGGGCAAAGCTGGCTAATCGATAAAGTTAGTAACACAAACACCGTAGGGGAAGAAAGTGAAAAAAGGGGAACGTTAAAGAGCAAAAAAATGAGAGGAGAGAGGGGGAATCATGGAGCTAGAGGCTACCATGACAATGTTAGGTTAACCAGGTGTTCCAATTGTTTACAAAGATCTGGTTTCACTCGTCGTATATAGGCCGCCTCCAGGTAACGCAATGTCCGAGTTGTTCGTGCCCGAACAAGTACTCGGAAGGAAGTTTTGGGGTCGACGGTGTGACCAGTATCAAGTAGGTGTTTTGTAATGGAGTACTTGTTCGGGCACAAACAACTCGGACATTGCGTTACCTGGAGGCGGCCTATATACGACGAGTGCAACCAGATCTTTGTAAACAATTGGAACACCTGGTTAACCTAACATTGTCATGGTAGCCTCTAGCTCCATGATTCCCCCTCTCTCCTCTCATTTTTTTGCTCTTTACCGTTCCCCTTTTTTCACTTTCTTCCCCTACGGTGTTTGTGTTACTAACTTTATCGATTAGCCAGCTTTGCCCAAAACCCTGACCTTGCTGTTTCTGCATTGATTTTCTGCACGAATTCAAATCTGTTGTATTGTTCTCACTCGTTATCTCTCTTATCATTTTAAAGGCTTTTTGAGTTCAGGAGAAGACGGACAGCAGACCTGAGTCTTAAAGACCGTTCCTTCGCAAAGCAATAGTCTAAATGCAATCGTTTAGATTGTAGTATAATCACTCCTTCCCCTACCCCCTCCCCCGTAACCTTCTTAAGTCAAACTCATAGAACTGAAAACGAACAAGTTGGTAATAGACGCAAAGAGACGAGTCCAAGGAAGCAGTCTTGAAGTAGGAGACACGATCGCTGGGACATGAGCTTTACTGGCCTGACGTTTCGGATCCCAGCTCGAACCCATCTCATCAGAGACGAAAGCACATACGAGTGGTCCGGCCACACATTCAAGCTCGAGGAGGCCGAGATTCTTGCTAGAGGTGACAACCGTGTGAGCCGGGAGCTGCTTGAGTCATGGTTTACTGGTCCCCAGTTCATTAACGAGTGCAATGACCTTCCCATTCCATACTCGGTGCTGAGACTTTGCCTAGGCGGAGTAGTTAGCCAAACGGGAGCGCACAGGCGAACACCGTTCCCAACGCTAGCGTCGGTCGGTCAGATGGTCGAGCAGTCATCACACCAACATCCGACACACGTGATGAAATTGCAGCAATTAACGACGTGAATGTCGGCCATCAGACCGTCATCACTCCGAGTGAAACGATCCCTCATGAAGGAGAGGTGAGCCGTGAATATTCATAGGTATGCGGTAGCATGGCTACTGCATCCTATAAATACTGCAGCCCCCGGTGCATGAGCCACCCGTATCTGCTATTGTCTCTGATGATGGGTTCGAGCAGGAATCCGAAACATCGGGCTAATAAAGCTCTTGTCCCAGCTATCGCGTCTCCTTCTTCAAGAACAAGTTGGTTTTGCCTGGCCCCCTGTATGCAGGGCAGTCCAATTAGGAGAGCGTTTGTTGGCGTGAATCTTGTGCCGTAGACGGAAAAGCCCTCGACTGAGGTCCATTTAGTAAGAGATTAAAAAAATATTACATCCACAATTTTTGACTTGACTCGTGGCCTTTCGGATTTTACCCTTCCAAACCCCCCCTTGACACTTCCTTCTCTCAGACAAGGAGACAGAATTTAGAGAGTCTGGCGATCCGCCTGACTGCACCCAACCGACCCATTATCACACCACGAGCTGTCCGAGAACGTCTGCAACTCGCGGGCTCGCCTCTCGATAGTGCCTCCACGCTGGGTGACCTTGAACAGACCAATGGAATCCTCGGCGAGGCGGCAGCGCCCGCGACCAGTGGCGAGAAACTGCGTGCACGCTCCCAGTCCCTGCTGACGAGGTACCATGAGGAGGAAGAAAGGGTAAGCATTTGCCTTTTTTCTTCGCCTTCAGATATTTTTATTCCATCTCCTCCTCCTCCTCCTCCTCCTCCTCCTCCTCCTCCTCCTCTTGCTTCTGCCGAGACTGTCCACAGAATTCGGTTTCCGCACTTTCGAGGGTAGTTTCAAAACAACGGTCGTGCTCTGAGAAGGCGGTCAGTTTAACGCGTCAGTAATATGGCTGGGTTCACTGCGATAAGTCATTTCCTTGTTAGTTCGAAGCTGGAGATTAACCTAAGTTTGCGGCCGGGTGTAAATCGCAAAAATTCGGGTCTTCTATTGGTAAATAACAGAATAAGTCCACTAATTGGTCACGCGTACAGTTGATAGGCAAATAACCGGGATCTTTCCCACTCCTGGATGCTCCGATAGGTAGGATGGGTCGCTAAGGTTCTATCGATGGAAGACCGGATTGGGGCAGTAGATGAACTTTAAACGTTTTGCGCCCCACAGGCCCAAATCTCCACCATTCGACCTAAAATCACTAGCCCAGATTGCTCTTGGGACAATGTTGACTCGACACTGGAAGGATGTCTGAACTCGTCCCGTCAAAACCGTTACTCAAACCTATAAATCCTCATGGACAACCCAGCAACGTAGCAAGGCTGCAGGACACACACATGAGCGAAAGAAGTTATTGGATAATCGCTCTGAGGCGACACAGTGTTGGACCTTTTTTCAGACCCTCCAATCCGGGAAGAAACGTTCTGTTTCCTGCCAACTAGATCCTTCGCCCTTGAGGGAAGGCAAATTGATAAGATATGGTTATGCAGCCCCATCTGATGGTCACAATATTGTTGGGGTTGGGGTTGGGGTTAGAAGTTAAGATTAGGGATTAGGGTTGGAGATCAGAGTTAGGAGTTAGGGTGACTATTTCTCAACCTCTCAATGTACAACCGCGCAGTCCCAAGAGCTTTTCTTTTGCATTCAGTTACTTGACATCGTCGCCTGTGCGGTCCCCGGCCCCACCTGTCAAAACCCCTATTACCACCGGTCCCGTATTAATACAGGTGGCTGGGGTTTGTTTACCTCAGGTGGGGCTACATAACCACATCCAGCCGACAAACTTGCTGTCGCCTCAGGTTTTTCACCACTTGCATCTGTGGAGGGAAGCCAAATTGGTTGGACATTTCGGCGCTTGTAAAAAGATTGGGAGGAATTAGGGAGAGCGGAGGCGAGGACAATAAATACCGCCATGCCGATAAAAGCTAGATGGTGAGTTCCAGGAGGCCGGTGATTAGAAAGAAATACAATTGCCTGGACAGGAATTCTAACTGTCCCCTTTTAATTTCCTTAGAAATTATCTACGAAGTTGGAGTAGATCAGTCTATTCAAGGTATATAGGCTCAGATCAAGAATTTTATACATGAATATTTGGGCCCAAGTCCATCAGCCACAGCGGGTAACCACGTAATATTCATTAACTGCCGACAGGCAGCTACTAGTATACTCTAGAGTAAGGTGATACCATACTAACAGCACAGGTACTAGCCAAAAGCCCATACACGCGTTTTTCGCCTATGTTCTGCCGCTGCATGACGCAGCTGCGTGGGGTTCGGCTCGTCAGTGGGTCTCCCCAGCTGGTGGACTTAGGCCGAAATATTCATGTATAAAATCCTCTGTCTGTGCCTATAGACCTTGAATTAACTGCTCTACTCCAACTTCGTAGATAATTTCTGATGAGACTTAAAAGCGACAATTTCTAAATTGGAGTATCTACCAGAAAACACACGGAGAACGCTGGGGGTTCACTGACGAGCCGAACCCCATGCAGCTGCAGAACATCGGCGAAACACGCGTGTAGAAGCTTTTGGCTAGTGCCTGTGCTGTTAGTATGGTATCACCTTACCCTAAAGGAATTCTAACTACCTGACGTTTCGCATTCTCAGTCAAACACACCACCAGTGACAGTCACAGATAAAGGTGACGGCGACCGTCTCTCAAGATGAGTTTGAGACAAGAATCCGGAGGGCCAGCCGAATAGAATTCTTGTTCCAACGATCACACCTCCAGCCTCGCGTCTCCGGTAGATCATGATCACCGGGTGGACGCTAGAAAAGCTTTCCTGATGGCTTGCTGAGTGCCAGAGCCTGCTTGCAACGACGCGATGATGGCAGTCCGGTTAAGCAAGTCGCTTCTGTGTGGACAAAAGACCTCGTGCAAACTTTGCTGATGCCATGACTCCAAGCCAATTATCCGGGCGCCCGCATACAGAGTTCTGTAACCTGATTGGCTGGCGTCACTCTAGAGTCCAATTAAATGCACACCCTTCCCCACACATTCTGTTTTTCTATTGACTATACGAACCCGTATGGGTAAGTACTTTTCGTCTAATTATCTACTCCCTTTTAATGCCACTGTTGTTGAGATCTCATGTGCGTTTGCCTTTTTTTAGTATAGCCGGTTCATTTTGACTGCACTCCAGGGCGCTTAGCTAATTGGTCTACACACAACAGTTGACCTATCTCATGACATTTTAACTGAAATTCTCAAGCGTGTTTCCGAGTAGAATAAATTTCTTAGAAGGGACTGTAATACTGATTATCATTCAGCGTAATTCCAAAATATTTCAGTCACTCCAGGTAGCCGACTTTGGGATGAGCTCCTCTCCTCTCCAATACCGTAGTCGGTAAAAATAACTACTTGAGTAGCATGAGTTCTTCTCATTTATTTTCCTATTCTCTTGGGAATTCAGTTATATTTTGTAGAAAACATGCACAAAAATTTTTTTCCATCTATTTTGTAGTAGATTACGTGTTAAATTTTTTGCTTAGTTAAATGATGCCTTTCAGAGTTCAAAAATTTCAATTCCCGAATAATTTTGATCCCTATCTGCAGTTGCACCTGGGCTTAGGGTTTCCAAACGACATGCTGTATACTTCCCATGCAAAGCTAATCACACATTTCTCTGGTCTTGTTCGGAGACTTCATATAGCACTCATAAGATATTGCAATGGATGTAGACCATGCCTTATACTCCGTAAGCAGCATTAATAAGCGAACAGATATGATACTTTATGAATAGACATTTCACTGTCTTAAAAGTCTCTTAATTGCAAACCTTTTCATACTGAAAAATACCATTTGTTTAAATATTAACATTGGAGTTGATGTAATTTGCCGCTAAATAAGTACGAGAAAGGACATTTTTGTGCAAGTTTTCTATAAGACATACTTTAATTGGCAATGGCACCAAAGATCACTGGAATAATTAGTACTAATTAGGTAGTCATTTTTTGCTGACTGTGGTTTTTGAAGGCGACCACAAAGACACCCACATAATAGCTGGCATTCTGACGTACTGAAGCATCTTGGAATTATGCTGCACGATAATAAGTATTGCAATCCCCCTCCCAGGCAAACCCTTCTGATCGAAAACACATTTCGGGATTTCAGTCAACATTTCATGAGATAGGCCAGTCACTATACCTCAACCGGTGTGCTCATGATGTCTCAAGCTATCTTTTTCCTAACTGCTATGTGAGCGTGAGGTTCGTATTTTAGAGTTGACGCCTGTGGTTCACCATTTAATAGTGAATGAGTGGTGGCCGATCCCTGAGACTGTTTTTTTTGTCCTCTCTTCCAGCTGAAACTCCTAGATGAACGCATGCGTGATTGGGACTTGCGCTGGGAGCAACAACGCCTCTGTGAATCCGAGACAGCCGCGTGGCTTCGTTCCAAAGAGGCAGAACTCAATGAGCTGCTCCTCGGCAAGCCTGTTAGCGGCGCCCATGAAGATGCCTTCTCTAGACTGGCTGTCGCGTTCGACACAAGTGCTCTGCAGACCCTGCGTGTCGATTTGCTTGCGAAGGAGCCGGTTCTCTCCGATCTCACCAATCGGCGGCTCGAATTGACTGCCGCTTCTGACCGTCCAATGGCGAAGCGGCACAGCGCTGATCCCAGTGACAATGTGGTGGAGGGCCTGACAGACCTACTGCATTCATTGGTCGCACGGATCGATAAGGGAATTAGTCTGCGCCAATCACTGACGGCTGATGCGCTGAGCGCGGCTGAGCTGAAGGATGACCTTGAGGAAGACCTTGCGCAGATAGTCAAAAGAGTTTCCGCCATCGATGATGCTTCGCCTTCGGCCGCTGGGCGACTAAGCAACTTGCGGGTACGTACGCATGCCCTTTGTCGTCTTCCTGTGTGCTTTTTGTCGTATTCTGGACGTCTGTTCGATTATTTTACGTCTACTTTTGTTTCGTTCGCTTCCGTACGGTTTTATGTGTTTTCTTCTGCGTCGTGAAAATGGATTCGCCAGCCACGATTGCACTGGCCCTTCTCAACGATTTTTCACTCCCTTCCCGCCATGCCCACCAACAGAAATCCGACCACTTCTTGCCCTTACCGTGTGGAAACACGCGCCTCAATAAAATAGGGCAATGGGTGCAAATCACTAGAAGGAATAAGTGGAATAGACAGCAGATTATTAGGTCGATATTTAAACTTACCTGTCGATAGAGTCGGCGCAGCGCGCGTGGGCGTTAGAAGTGCAGCAACTGCGACAACAGAAACACCACAAGCCTGCTGCATAGGTAAAATACAGTCTACCGGGCTTTCAAAGGACGTTAGAGTAACTGGCATGCGATATCCACAGTTATAAAAAGAGTAATCAAAGAAGAATAAAGTAACCGTTGTGTCAGCGCACATCTCGATAGTTCGACTGCCACATGCGAGGATGTCCATCCTGTGCCCCACAGCATGGCGGACGCAGAACGGTGTCTTGCGCACGAATTGGGTTTTAGTGGTAGCAGACTTGCGCAGTATCTACGGCCCTCACTCTTCCTATTCAATCACGCGGGCCCCCTGGCAAGACAGAGTCAGGACGACCGGGGACAGGCTCTGACGCAGTAGCTGATAGAGTTCAACGACCCGTGTACGCGTGCCACACACGACCTGTTGCCCGCAAAGTGTGCCGATTCTTCACAAAGAGGGGGGAGGCGGCTCGGATCCCATGTGATTGCGAGGACAGAGTCACTCCATGTACACACACGCAATACAGACCGCGCGGACTGAGTTACCCTGTCACTTGGCATCCTTACAAGCCGTGAGATGAAGCGCCTGCAACGTCATGTGATTCAAGGGATTGTGAGGTAAGTGGGCAGGAAAACTTAGTGAGACCATCATCAGGCTCTTCTGACAGTGTACTTCCGATGTTATGAAAGCTAGAATCCGCTTGGCTATCACTTGGCTTTTCGGTTACTATCTGGACAAGACAAGGAAAGGAGTGGGATGCGGGGGGGGGACAGGTTTGTGCACCGCAGTTGTGGCACGCTGGTGGAAAAACCTACATGTCATCCAAGTACACGATCGCTATTGGTCCAGGAACTCTCTACAACAGACCACTATTGTTCTCTCACTTTGTGGAGCGGGGCGAACGCGGTAAGGAAATGCACTTGCTGGCGACGGCAGGGTGAAGGAACCGAATTAGCTGTTGATAGACTGTGGATCGTCTCATACGGGAATGGTGGTAATGAGGGGGGAGGAGGAGTTACGGGTGGGGCAGCACGCCGGTCTGTAAGCTGACTGAATGCGGGAATACACAGAAGACGGTCGGGGGCAAAGCCGATACTTTCGAGTAAAATGATGAATGTATGCAGATAGGGTACCCAGCTGGGTATTCCATGACGTTAAATCTTGAAAGAGTTGTGGCGGCCAAGGATGTGAGATCAACTTAAACCACGCACAATAAGTTCGTTTAGTCTACTGTCAGAAGTCAGGAAGCTGTGAGGACTAGTTTATTCTATACACAGGGCAGGTTGCCGTAAGTTGGCTGTTTGCGTGCGACAGCGATAAGCGTCCGTTCACGGAGTGTGTCAGTCGCGGTGTGTTGTTTACGCGGGAGTGAGTGTCCGTGACAGCATGAGGGGGTGACTGGCTGAGTGCTGGTCGTGTGATTAGACTAATTAGGGGGAGGAATATGGGGCGCATGCTCACACGGCCTCACTGGTATCAAGCCAGAGTGTTCGACGCGAGTGAGGTGATGAAAGTTTGTGAGGTCAGCCAAGAGTCGCTGGAGGTGGACCGGAGGTGTCCCAGTTCTAGCCGGCGGGGGTGGCCGTGTGTCAACAGCTGTCGCGGTCATTGTTCGACGCAACAAAGCCGGGTAAGGGGAACTGGAGCGGCTGCTACAGGGTATTTGACCATTGAATAACTGAGCCTTTCCTCTGGCAGAAGTTTCTGTTACCCCTCAGTTCACGCTCAGTCGATCTTCCTTTTTTGTTTCTCCGCCCTTGGGTTCAACTGGCATTTATCAGTACTTAACGAAATTTCGCAAGCACTTACATCGGCACACGATCCACAGTCTGTGGACATCTAATTAGGGTCCTTCACCCTACCGTTGTCATATTCGCTTTCCAGAGAAGAAGAACTCATACGGAGGATGATTACCCAACACTGGGCTTTATATACCGCCGGATAGTTGGTAAGTAGTCAGGAAGGCTTTATAAATGGCGGTCGGTATTCAAAGGGACCA
>CACRXP010000011.1:1740986-1754425 GCA_902702965.1 Spirometra erinaceieuropaei
CAGTCGATTGTGTTCCTCTTCCCTGCACGAAACTTTTCACCCTGTGACCCCTGCAGCTCGAACTGTCCGAATCATGTGATTTTGTCGTTCATTTGTGAATCGTGCCCCTGTCTCTCACTCCAACGCGTTTCTGACACATCTGTTGTATCAGTGGTCCCACCTCCTCGTCCTGTCTTGTCTGTTTTGATGTTGACGATAAAGACTTCACCTCCCCCCCTTGGGTCTGCATCCCCAGAATGAGACACCAGTTCGTCGTCCGTTGACGGACTCCCGCCTCCTTTCGTTGGATGACCTTGGAGAGTTCTCTTCGCCCCGGGCTCGTGGCACAGCGAGTGTACACTGGAAGCTCTTCGGAAGATCTCGCGACTCCTCACCGAGCCTCTTCACATCTGGCTTCCAGGACCTCTCGACGCGACGTGATCCCTGCCTACGCAGTGGTCTTTCGGATCGAGCTCCCCCGGGAACAACTACGTCCACCTCTCTTGAGTGGCTCTGGTACTCACCGTCGAGCATATTTGATGAGCCCAGCACCTGGCACGAACCGTCCGCACCCGTGACTCCAATTCACCATCATCAACAGGACACCGAAGGTGTGCTGACAGACCGTCTGCGAAGTCCGGTTCCCTCTAAGCGTCGGGTTGTCTTCCACCCTCAGACGACAGTCCTCAGGGCAGCTGGGCCGTGGACCGCATTTCGACAACGTTCACGGCAGGCTCGGCCCTCAACAGCTTCCCCAGTTTCTCAGCTCTCGTCCACGTCTGCGCCAGTCTTTCCTGAAGGCCTGGACACTGAATCTTCACCTCTCTCCCTCACACTGCCTTATCGATCTCGCGCATCATCTGCCCGACTTCCGATCACCGCATCGTTAGGCCTCCAAATTCCTACCAGCTCATCTCCTACAAGACGACACGAACGACAGAGACCAGCGCTTGGCCGATTCATCGATTTGGACCTTTCTCCCGACAATCTACCCGAACTTTCCCCACCCTCTCTCCTGGGTTCGGGGACTTTGTTTTCCCCGTTATTATTGCGACGCTCTTTTACTGCTGTCCGAAGCCTCACTAGTGACGATCCCGGCTTCAGACGGCATGCTAATTTAGGTCGTAACAAGACAAGACAAAAATCCCCTACATTCTCCCCGAGCCGTGTGTTCAACCGGCCTGAATACCTCCTTCCCCGGCACTCTTCCGCTTTTGATCTGAGAAGTCTCCGACGGAGATGGCTGACACACTCATCCCGAGACACTTCCCCAACTGGTGGCGGTTTTGCGGGACAGGAAGAAACTGGCGGCTATTATTATCTGCCGTTTCGCAGGCGCTCAGTTTCGTCTAGTCAACCTGCCGTCTTTTCTGAGGCACCTGTCTATCCCCAGACATCGCCATTCCCACACTTACTCAGTCCCCACAATTTTCAGTCTGGCTACGCCAGCGCCTTCAGGGCTCCAAGCGATTTGGCTCGTATACGATACCGCCGCAAACTTGACAGGGATCAGGAAACAACATGAATCCTCGTATATATGTATATGCATAAATATGTACATATATGACGTTCAATTCCAGCCTGATACCCAGTGCCCCCGCCCAACCAGTTTTCCCTAATCTGTATAGGTAAATTAGGCATGTCACTTGTATGGTCTTTTGTGGCCCAATCAGCTAGGTACCTTTCTTCGGTGGTATCGATTAACTCCTCAGCACACCGCGTACTCTCCATACTCGAGCGTCGGTCGGGTTCCGCTCGTCCCGCTGCAAAGCCTTCCATTTGTGATACCTCTTTTACTATCTGTTTCTCTTTTGGGTCTCGTATGAACCTTCATATACTATCTTGGTCTTTCTATTCCACGCAAGCATGGTCTCTTTCATCTGAACCCGATACTGAGCATTACTACGACGAGACTGTAGAGCTAGACGCAAAAGGCCAGTTGTTTAAGTCGGTGGGCATCTGCTGTTGCTGCTCCGTCTTCCCTCGAGATAGCATTTAAAAGAGTACGATGTGGTTGTGTAGCCCTCCCCCCTGATGGACACTATACTGTTGGGTTTGGGATTAGAGGGTTAGGACATATATTTCTCAACCACCCAAAGTATCACCGCGCATTCCCAATAGCTTTTTGCATACAACTACTTGACCTCGTCGTCTGTGCGTTCCCTGTCCCCACCTATAAAACCCGCCATCACCACCAGTCCCGTATTACAGGTGGCTGGGGTTTGTTTACGCCAAGTGGGGCTACATAGCCACATCTGACCCTTAAAAGTAACGAAAAAAACGATCACTGGTTACTTGGTTGAAGCAGCGTCAATCTTCGGCGTGTGCAGAAGTTACCCATCTGGTATACGCGACGTTGGGTTGTATTAACCTTCACCACCAACGCCACGTGCGTGGGGTTATTCCTATAGAATCTGCAAGAGGATAGGTATCTGACCCAGTACACTGGTTTTAGTGCCCCTTTGGCTTAAAATCTGCCCTGGAGCCATTCTCCACGCGAACACTGCCATTGCCGCCTAGAACCGGACATCTTGCAGGTGGAGTACTTTTGTATGTCTCGAAGTTCGTCCCGTCTTTCGGTATCTGCACATCCGTATGTGTTTAAAAAGGGGAATAAGGATTCCCTGTACCACGAGTGGCCTCACGCTAAACTCCAGAGAGTACCTATTCCAGTGTTCTAACTTCAACTCTAACCCCCCCCCCCCCCATTCCTGAACCCAAGGCCGTCTGTAATACGGGAAGCCATACTTCCGTGCATTACTCCGTATGCTTCTGAGTCTGCAGGATGTGGTTGTCGGTTGTTTCCAACACAACCAGTCAGCTGCCATTTCTCTTCATTTTGTGCGCGGGCACCTACGCATGCACTTTAAATATCGGTCTATCATAGGTGGCCTTGCGTCAAATTCCAGAAAAATAAGAGCTACGATTGGGTTTAGGGTTAGAGTTATGACACTTTTCTGGAATTATGGGACTCCCCTGTAAACATAGATTTCCGAATTACAAAGTGCGTCAGAATCTGTGAAACACTCATTGAGATTTTTGCATACACCCTCGGGTGGCAACTGTTACTAAGTTTAAATTTCAGTAGTGAGAACCGTCAGATGTAGCTTAACTTTAAGCAATGTACAACAGCCAGCTGACTTGCTTTTGAGGATCTCTGCGGCCTGGTGCGCTGACCTTATCTCTGAAACCTTTCATTTGTGCCAAAGATTTTCTGCTAAATGAAGCCGATTTCTCCCCACCATTTTTTTTAACAATATAGGTCTCCGACACAGTAATCTGTCAGAGGGTGAAATATTTCTATGCGATGATTGTTATAGTCGTGAAAATTCCCATCGAAGAATTTAAAAGACAATTGAGCTACCGACATTTCTCTCCAGGCCTGTACATATGTACAGGTTTTGAGACCATGGTTGTCGGATCTCCCAGATGGCGCACGAACTCTGTTGGACGCGACAAACTTCTCTGCACCGATCACGGCAATGGGTAGTGGGCAACTTTTGTTGAAAGACTATTCTTCACCCTTTTCACGGGAAATGGAAGATGGTGGGGCACTAGAAGGGAGGGGGACCCCTGGTTGAGAAGGCGCTGGAGCTCGGGTCATGCTCGGAACGAGCTCGCAAGCTGTTTTTCGGAGCTCGTTTCGGGCTCGTTTTAGCGAGCTCTGAGCGAGCTCGAATCAATGACCACATCAGAGCTCCAATGGAACTCGCGTATTTCGTGAAACGAGTTCTGTGCGAGCTCGTCCAGAGCTCATTTTGCTATTTGGGATTTATATTGCTGTTGGAAAGATTACAATATTCCGGCGAGCAGATATTCATGCAGGAGCTAAGGTGTGGGGAGTGGCGGACATCAGGAATGATAATTATAAGCGGACGGCTTGCTTGCGGGCTTTGATTCATGGAAACCATGGGGCCTGTGCGAAGTTCTTCTGTGCGCATAGGACTGGTTTGCGTAACCTGATTGCAGCTGCCTCAGTCGTAGCCAACGGACATTGTCCAAGCGGTTTCGCATAGATTGACTGAACCTTGTGAATCACTCGGATGACCTCCCTGGGGATCTACAGGGTGAGCTGTGTTTACAGTATGCGCAATACCATATAAAAATACGAATGTACAGAGTTGGCGGAAATTTAGCGAAAGCAGACGTATGCTTGTCAAATTGGATAACTTTTACGATGGCCATTTCACTACACTGCTGACCAATAGACGCAGAAGCCTCAGTAAGCTGTGCAAATCAAGCGAGCTCCGTGCTCCTCACCTTCGATCAATCTGCTTCGAAGCACTTTAAGAACCATGCGGCTGAAATGATTCATCTATCGGTAATGCGTAGATCTCTTATGCGGAGACAGGGGTCTAACTCGTCTCTATATGCAATTTGTGAGCCGTGGGGTATGTTCTTGCCTTGGCGTCTTTCAGGCGTCCACAGTGGCGAGACTCACTCGAGGAGGCGTTTATAGTTCCAGATCTAGATCCAGATCCTCAGATCAAGCAAGCTCTTGGAGTCAACTTATGCGGTGGCATCCCGGAAAATCCTTACTGACAGGCTTAACAGTATTGGGAGTAGATGAAATCGCATTACCTCCGTACAGCGTGAAGCATTAGTTACCGTCAAAGCGCACTAGATTGTTCTTTTCTGAGACCCAGCCTGTTAAGCAAAAACGAGTGAAATCTGCATTATCTTTTGTAATTGGGGTAAACATTATGTCACAGAATCTTCCTCTATTCGATCTTCAATTGTGGGTCCCTGCGACAGTTTTCCGGTTGATACCTTGACTCGTCGGTTCAAATAACTTTGCTCGATTGAGAAGAACGCCGTCGTGTAGGCCAACCAGAGCTGGATTTTTGTGGTTTACCTTAAAACACGGCATTATAGGCGGTCTTGCCTCTAAATAATGTCTGCTCAAAATGGAACAATGACAAAGACATGGAGCTATTTCTGGCTTGTTAGACATCTTCAGCCAGCCATACGTAACCTCAGGTTTGGATTCGTACCCGGATTCTTCGGTCATTGAGCGGGCTCGACGTTCTATCGGTTGAGATCGGGAATACTAACTATGGTGGAAATGCGCTCACCGATCGGGTTACGAAACTTGCCGGTCCCTCCACAGGTAGATGTTTGAATTCCACTTTTACACCTTTCACTGGAAGAGAATGCGAACGGACTAAGACACACGCACCTCATTAGCTAGCTACCTGCGATCTCGTGCCGTTGTTATTGCTAAAGGACTGTAACCCCATGAACCATTGGTAGTCAGCAGGTGCTTCTTGTCGTTTCATTCACCGCATGACAGTGGTTCCGGGTTTACCCAAACATTTGGCAGCCTTTCGCATCTCCTAGCCCCTGTTTTTCTCTGCCGGGAAGCATTATGCAGTGGGATCAATATGAAATCAATACTTTAAGGTGAAAAGGCCTTTCGGTAAGCCTAATCAGTTACGAAGAACGCTGTAGCGACTAGGCGGGGCGGTGTGTAGTCTGTGCGCTACGAGCATCAGGCCAAATTTCGAGTTGGGGAAAAGACAGGGGTCACCAGAATGGGGAGGGGGGGGAAGGTTAATGTATGCAGAACTCGCAGTTGTCCTCTCAGGCGGCAGTGGCCGCTGGTGAAGCCAGGGCTGCTGTTGACTGCGTCCAATCATGCCTGAGAGTTTCTGAGATAGTGGTGGCAGCCGCTTTTGTAGGCTCGTGGGTCATGCTCAAGTGGTCACCAATCGGTGTGTGTTGCATTTTCCGAGGGCTAGTGTCCTAGTGGCTTAAGGTGCTGGTTGCGTGGGCGGAGGTGCGTTCAACTGGCGTATGGACAGCTGCGACTCTGTGGGGACGCATGTGTGTCCGAGTTGAAGTCGGTCGAGTGGCTGCAGGTCAGAGCTGCAGAGCTGCCACGCAGGCACTCCACTGGGTTCCAGTCCAGCGGATCGTCCCCTGCCTACCGAGAACGCTAATTACTCGGAAAAATCGCCGGCCCCAGTAAGCAGGATGGAGGTCCCGGTAGGCGGAATGACTTCACGAAAACGCATGATAGTTCAACTGTCGCGAACGAGGATGACCACCGAATACCTGAGGCCACATTCAGGAGCCATTGAACCTGACTTGTAGTTATGAGGTGATCGAGTTCTCCCGTCACTGGGCAGCCTTCCTGTCAGATTTATTCGAATGAGGAATGCTGTGGGGATGGATTTGTATTTACTTAGCAGTGAGTGTACTCAGAGCGCTACATTCTTCAGGCCAAATCCTGAGTTGTAGGAAAAAACGGAAAACACCAGAATGAGGGGTTTATTGCATACAGAGCCATTCGCTGTCCTCTCAGGTGGCAGTGACCGTTGGCGAATCCAGGGATGGTGTTGACTGAGTCCAGTCACGACGGAGAGTCCTTTGGACACTGATGGCAGCTGCTTTTGCAGCCCGTGAGCCCAGTTCAAGTGGTCTCCGATCGGCGTGTATTGCATTTGCCCAGAGGTGGTGTCCCAGTGGCTTGTTTTGCTGGTTGCATGGGGGGAGGGTGGCGCGTGGCCAGTTACGACCCTGTGGATGCACTTGCGTCCGAGTTGAAGTCGGTCGAGTGGCTGCAGGTCAGTGCGTCTGGACCCACTCGCTGCGAATGCGAGTGGCCTTGACGCAGACCTTGAACGTTGACGCCGGACTGACCATGATGGCTGCCCGCAACACCTCTGTCTGTACACCTTATCACTAGCTAGCTTCGTGGCCCATACAGTACGTGGGCTAACTCATGAAATGCCAACCGAAATTCTGAAATGCGTTTTCGTTTCGAAAAGATTAATTAAGTAGAGTTTGAGAACTAATCATCAAGCAGCATAATTCTATAATAGTTCAGCCACCCCAGGATGCCGGTTTTCGAATGAACTTCTTTCCGGCAGCATACAATCGCTACATTCTGTAAAAAATGACTACTTAAATAGCATGCATTTATCTCATTGATCTTTGATGCCCTTAAAAATTCAATTATATTTCATGGAAAACAGGCATAACAATATTCATTCTTTGATTCATTCGGTAGAAAATTATGTCTTCTTCCAATTTCATACTCGAAAGAATGGTATAATTCGGTTTTCAAAACTTTTCCAATTCCCGAATAATTTTGAACCCGGCCGGCCGTTACACCTGCATTCAGGGTTGCCAAACTAAAAACTATATATTTTCCGCCTACGGAAAACCATGCTCTTCTCTGCGGTATTACGTGGCCACCATATGGGGTTCATAAAATTTAGTAGTGGATTTGAACTATATTGCTGACTTTACAAGCCACATTGGTAAATGCTGAGATATGACGATTTATAAACGGCCATTTCAGAGTTTTTAAAAGTCTCACAATTAGAAACTTTTTTGAAAACCGAATCGTACTTTCCTTCGAGTATCGAATTGGAAGAAGACTTGATTTCCTACCGAATGACTAAAAGAATGAATGTTTGTATGCGTGTTTTCTATGAAATGTAATTGAATTTTTAAGGGCGTCGAAAATCAATGAGAAACATTCATGCGAATTAAGTAGTCATTTTTAACAGAGTGTAGTTTTTGCATGCAGCCGGAAAGAAGTTCTTTCAGAAGCCGGCATACCAGGGTAACTGAAATATTATAGCATTATGTTGCAGGCTGACTAGTTATAGAATTATGCTGCTTGATGATTAGTTCTCCAACTCTACTTAATTAATCTTTTCGAAACGAAAACGCATTTCGGTATTTCGGTTGACATTTCATGAGTTAGCCCACCTACGGTATACACTTTTAGGGTGCACTGGGCCATATCTTGGAATGATTGGAGGACCTAGAGCTAGGTTGCTATGATTCCTCCCCAGACGGGATGTCTAACCTTGTTAGCCGCTCTTCCCACCCCCGGGGGCAAACGTTGATCGTCATTGTCTCATTCCGCTGCCTGTTTTCGTTGCACATGAAAATCAGATATCTTTTTTCTTAGAAAGCTTTTGCACAAAGTTCATTCCAGTGTAATCAGTCGATTTTTTCCGAAATTTACCATTTTAGCGTAGGTCATACCTAGATATGGTTGCTGGAACATGCATACAGTGTACTACCCACAAACCTCTTCTGCCGTTTTGGGAAACATCTCACTTCCTCTAGATATATCTTAGTGGTGTATGAGTGTATAAAAAGTTGGAAACCGTTTCCCGTTAGCACGAATAAATCAAAAAGTTTTTTTAAATTCGTACAAGCAGTCGAAAATGAAGGCAGTGTTTCAGAAAAGTAGGAAGCACTGGAGGATTTGAATATCCTCAAAATATTTAGTTTCCAGAAGTAATCGAACGAACATGTGCAATCTAGCCAGGCCACGGTTTTTGGACACCAAGAAATTTTTGAATTTCCATTTGGCTTCGCACGAAGTGAACACTAAATTGGAAGGAACGAAGCACTTTAATTGCTCTCAAGATCGACGTAAAAAAACTAGGCCGAGAGTTGAAAGGTGCCGTTTAAAGGGAATGTAGGCAGAATAGACATATTAACTGCAAAATCTGAAATTATTATGGTAATGCCAGCTTTATTATGTAATCTGATTCTCGGGACAGAGCACGTTTAAGTCTCCCTGTGAAGGTTGCCTCGAAATAACACAGGGTTGAAGCTTTACAATCTCCAATCAGAACACTGAGGCTCGAAGGAGTTTTTGCTGCTCGGCAAGTACTTTTGGTGGAGGATAGAGGAAGTTCACTGCCCGCCATTTTCACCGGTGTTCAGACAAGCCGGTTCCTAATTGTCATGTGTGCATCCAATATGCATGCAGCCTCAAGCTCATATGAATTCAAAGGCTTTGGAAGAAGCGACACTTCAAACGAGAAATCTCCAAACGCCACTCATCAACGCGAGCAGTTAACGCGCAAACTACACTTTTTTTAAAGGACCGCGCATACCCTGAATAGCACGGATAAACAAAAAATTAAGTTTCAGTTAGCCAAGTAATCTCTCACTTGGGATAGAGTGGAATAAAATTCATGAGCTGATGGTGTGGGCTTCAAGGTCATGCGAATCCAAAGGCATACCCTGAATATGAGTGCACAGACTTTAGGATATGCTCCGTCAATTCTGAAAAATACACCGAATAGCGCCTACTTAAGTGAGCGCTCCTCTACCATTATATATATATATATATATATATATATATATATGATTACCTTTGCTAACTACTTATCCACACTTTTCTTTAAGAATAATGAAGCTGAGGTAGTGCGGGTTCGATCCAAGCTCGCAGTTCTGCGGACGTTCTGGAGCGTTCTTTCGCCACACTGCCACCCAGCAGATCAGGAGTGTGAGTCAGCCTTGATCGAGTGAGTTTAATTGTGTACCTGAGAAGAAAGTTAGTCATTTCATGCTTAATTTCTCAATTATCTGGTGTTGGCTGTGTCCTCTTATGTAGGCAAGACAATTCGGAAGGCAGAAATACGTATTATACAAAGAACCACCGAAGAAATCTAAACCACAGATGGTACTGGGTTAAGGTATTGCATATTACTGCATGTTGACTAAGTCAGCATTATTTTAGAAGCGGCAGTTGGACATGCCTTGCGCGGCATGTTCCAGGAACTTTAATATTAGGGGCAGTTTCTTAGCGGCGGATGGTACTGTGGATTTGCATAGACAGATGTTGGAGATGACGCGGATAAAGAAGTAGGTTTATTATAAACGCTTAATTTGCTATGTTGGGCTTTATTGTGGTGATATGAGGCAGTTATATATATAGGTTACATGATACTCTATACTTCACAGACGTGCAACCCAAGGTGTTTTATTGTAGCTAGGTCTCTGAAGCGAATGGCTTTTTAAGACCGAATTACTCTGAATGTTGAAAAGGGGTAAAGTTAGGCAAAATTCGATTATTTCCGTCAACCCTTTCACATAAATCTGGGTGATTTTACGTGACGAAGGAAAATAGAACATACACCAATTGTCGCCTTTTAATTTCCTCAGAAATTAACTGCTAAATTGGAGTAGGACAGTATATACTAAGGTCTATAGACTCAGACCGAAATTTTTATGTATGAATATTTGGGCCAAAGTCCACCAGCCACAGCGGGTAATCGCGTAATATTCATTAACTGCCGACAGGCAGCTAGTAGTATAGTTTAGGATATAGTGATACCATACTCATATCACAGGCACTAGCCAAAAACCCATACACGCGTGTTCCACCGATCTTCTGCCTGTGTTGCTAGTATGGCATCACCTTACCCTAAAGTATACACCGATTAAACAGTTTTATTCGGGGTTCATTTGTCGCAGATGACTGGAAGGTTCTCCAGCCAGCACGTTATAGTTTGGGATCATGCTTCAGCCAATGTTTCCTTGCATCCTTAAAATGGGGTTCTAGAATTGCTGTCCTCCGATTGCACAATGAATCCAGTCTTGTTTTATTCATCAGGATGTCCACGTTAGAGTTCTCGTCGATTTCTTGAAGACTGATGTATAGCTGTCCTCACTGAAATACATTTTTACATAATTTACATAATTTCTACTTGTTTTTTGTTGAGTAAACATTTTCATCTTGTTTTTGACCTCGGAAACAGTATTTTCGACTATTCGCCATGTTCATCTCGCTGGACTATAGTGACGCAGCCGACATTTGATCGTCAACTCCGAAAATGTATGATTAAAGAGTACGCTCTTGGTAACAGCGTACGCATAAATCAGCAGAAAAAGAAAGTTTAATTTAGTTATGGGGTAGCATTATGCGGATTCATATCTATTGATATTGTACAGCATTCAACCATGACGATGCATGGTTATACGGACAGGGTTCAACACCCTAAGAATTCTAGGCCTAGTAGGAAATGCACAATTTATGAATGTGCGCGCTACTATGAGCTGACATAGTTGACATTTTTTTTTGCTAGCACCTTCCCGCGGACATTATGAGTGCCATTCAAGAATCATGGGGGCGAGATCTTGGTGAAGAAGAGTTGAGCACCGGAACACTTCGTTTATTGTCCTGAGCTTTCAGACTCGCGCAGGAGTCCATCGTCAGAGGTAGTAACAGCAACAGAACAAGCGACAGTGTGGGCCTATCATCGACCGACGGCGCACGCCTGGAGGTGACTACTCAGGGCTCTGTACGCCGGCGTCAGATCGATCAATCGATTGACCGAGTTCCCATCCGAAGCCCAGGTTTCAATCAATTTTCGGCCTGTTTTCTTTCCGGCGTGGACAACTATTTTGGTGGCTGCGAAGTTAAATTCGTGACCCATTTCGTAGGTGTGAGCGGCCACTTGTGATAATGCGTCGCCTCGCCGCACAGCCAGCTTATGTTCGTGTATACGCGAACCGAGCATGCGCTCAGTCTGTCCTGTGTAGTCACAAGGACCATTTTGACACGGAATGCGATACACTACTTCAGATTGCTCTTCAGGTTTTAACTGGTCTTTGATTTTCATGACCATATTGCGCATGGTGGCTTTGGGGTGGTGCGCGATTCCAACACCTACCTCTTGGTGGTTGCTGTCTTCGGGGGGGGGGGGGGGGGGGGGGGTAGAATTCGGTATGGAGATTGATTTAAGGGGAAGGTATGTGGTTATATCTCAGTTTGACAGATTTCTTCTTAACGCAAAGATTAACTTTCCCTGAAATTTAAATTATTCCTGTTATTAATTCTATTGAAGCAGGCTTGCCAGACAGACGGATGAGGTGGCGAACCTAGTCGAGCAACGCGCCGATGTCTACGCCTCTCTCACGAGCACTTACGGCACCATGAAGTGCGAATTTTTGCGTCTTTGCGCCGAGCTGGAGGACCTGCAACGCGACTGCTCGTCTCCTATTGCCTTCGGGCTGTCCATTGACGAGGCTGTTGACTGCATTAGGACAAATAATGTAGGTCCTCGCATAGTGCTCTGTTTGACCTCCTTGCATTTTCCTGTTAACATATTTTCCGAAATATGCACCTCTCCGAAAATTGTTACCTACAAGGGGAGGAGACGACTGGATGGATGCTTCTGGCTTATGTACGGCCATCAGCTAGTCACGGCCAATCCCAGATGCAAACGCACTCGAAGTTTGAATCCTAGTCTGGTGGGTCATTTAGCATCTAAATTAAGAGCTCTTACACCGACGTAACTGCCCCACACCCGTCAGTTAAAATGGGGATTCGTAGGAGTTTTGAATAATTTATTTTGACCATCTGCGAAGAATTCGGCCACCTCGTTGGAATTCGAAACCACGACAGCATGGGCATGGCTTGAGTACAGCCAACGCTTTCTGCATCTGATTTGGCGGATTCCATACGTTGCAGTAGGCTGGGTCGGCAACCTGACCCAAGTGTGATCAACCTCTAGTCTCCCAGTGGGGCCACGGGTCTCAGGTGGCTAGAGCGTTCACGGTACTCAGGCCTTCCTCTTACCGTCGTGGATTTGAATCCCACCGTCCCACAGTCCAATCAAAATAAGATGAAGGTTGTTTGAATTCACGTTGGGCTGTTCCTGACCTCTCGACCCTGATTGGAACAAGGAAATTAACGCTTTTGTCTTGTGTTTCCGGATCTGGGATTCATGCAAGCGGACATGTAGCAACCCAAAATCAAGAGTCCTGATGAGTTTCCGGTGCATTAAGGAAATGAATATAATCATTCCTGACTTGATTGACATCAGCAGTCAGCCGTGAATTAGGGGGTTTACCCCTGCCGCCCTGTAGGAGATTTGTAATTCCTCTTACTGCATTTGAGTATTTATGTAGTGGGCTCCAATATTCAAATTGCCTGTTCGTGGATTAGTACTAACTTAAATTTGAATTTTGTTGGTTTTGTCTGGAGGTGCTTTTATGCAGGAAATTTAGAGCGTATCAACAAATGAAGCGCGCCGAGCAGTAAGAAACACCCCTATGATTCTTAATCTCTTCTGATTTATTACGATTGCGTTTGATCCGCCAGACGAGCACCAGTGACTCATAATCACTTCACTTGCAATTATCCCAATTATTGCTGCAATTCTGGCGGTAGCCATCTATGCCGAGAGGAGGACTGATAGAATTTTAAATCAAATCAGGCGCACTCCCAGATGTCGTCGGTTTTGTGTGTTTCGCACATCGTCGGAAAGACGATATGCGTCACCTAGTGCGCAATCAGAAAGCACAGACGACGACTGATTTTCCTTCGAACATGACTGCCATTACTATCACCGACAAGCAGTACTGACGTCCAGATAGTCTTGCAGTCCATCAGCCCTGCTCTATCATCCCAAACCTATTCTGTTCAAATGACAGAACAAAATCAAGTTAGGAATAACTGTGCTGACAGAGACAAGGAGGGTAAGGGTCTAGTGAACGCCCCCAAGTATCTACGGCGTACAAAGGATGCCTACTATGCGTTTTCAAGTAGGTAGTGTTTATGCGATACTCTCCTAAACATGGTCGTTCATCGTAGACTCTTGTACATTCGACTTCCCGTTGCATAACCTTCCGTGAACTTAGCTCAGAGAGTTGATAAACGGCCGCTATACCGTTGTCGGGGGGGGGGGGGG
>CACRXP010000011.1:1754580-1775761 GCA_902702965.1 Spirometra erinaceieuropaei
CGGGCATATTAGCCGACGTCAGCCGGCCATGCACAACTGCAAGTTTTTCAAGACTTGGGGAATTGGACACTGGATCATTGACTTTTGAGCGTTTAGGTCCAGCGGTCTACTAATGAACCGCCGGACTATTGTATTGTTGGCCCCTACGATAAGAGTACAGCATTCATTCTCTTACTCTTTTGGTAGAAAATTACGTCTCTTTCAAATTTTATGCTTGAATGAAGGGCATAATTCGGTTTTAAGAGCTTATCCACGACTTGCGTAATTTTGAACCCGACCTGCCGTTACACTTGTACTCAGGGTTTCCAAACTACAAGTTGTATACTGTTCGTGTACGGAAAATCATGCATTTCAATACGGTATCAGAAGGAGATCATATGGGGGTTCATAAAATTTAACAGTGGATTTTAGCCATGATGTAAACTTTACAAGCAACATTAGCAAAGGCAGAGGCACGATGTTTTATGGACGGACATTTCACGGTCTTAAGAAATCTTGTCATTATAACTTTTTTTAAAACCGAATTTTACTTTTCCTTCAAGTATAGAGTCTGCAGAAGGCGTAATTTTCCACCAAATGAATAAAAGAATAAATATTTATATGCATGTTCTCCATTAGCTATTTTTGAATTTATAAGGGCATCGAAAATCAATGAGAAAAATTCATGCTAATTATGTAGTCATTTTTACGGAGTGTAGTTTTTGCAGGCAGCCCGGAAGAATTTTGTTTAAATGCCGGCACACTGAGATAATCGAATTATCTTGGGATTATGCTGCATGTTAATCAGCCCACCCTAAATCCTTTTAACCTGAGTTCCTTTTTATACAGGCTAAACTGGCCCGAGTCGGCGCAATTCGTGCTGAAGTCTGTCGCCTCCGCGCCCAATGGCCCGTCAGTCTGTCAGCCTCCGGAAACCTCCCGCAGACGACCACGGAGAACATGGAGGAGACGCTAGTCCTCACTCAGCTTGCTGATCGTATCCTTCTCCTTGCCCACAATCTTGACGCTGGCGTCTCAGCTGTCGAGCAGTCAAGCAGCAGGGGAGTGCATGATGAACAGCCGGACGTCTCACGCGGATTGGTCATCGTGCGCGCTGATCAGTTGCGAGAGGGATGCTCCGCCCGTCACTCCTGGTTCACCCTCAATCTACGCTTGTGTCGTCTACTTCAAACGCCGTTTTGGCAAAAAGGCGACTGGCAGTCAGGAGGACTAGGGGGTTTGTGCTATCCCTCTCTCAGTCCCCTGAGACCCATTGTATCTGGCCTGCGCAGTGGGAGTCGTTTAGCCATAAAACTTCGCATTCTCGAGCTTCAGGTACGCCATCTGACCTGACCCCCTTTGTGTCGAATGTCTTAATTTCTCTTCCAAATTCGAAGGTTTTCTAGGTTAGACCGCAGTTGGTAGCCAGGAATGGGGAGGCGGACAGCCAGGTACCTGTCGTATGGGAATGTTGGGAAAGGGGGTTATTTGGGTGGGATACGTGGAAGGGCTGGTAGAGGAAAGCTGCAGTTTCTGGGTAAAAGTAAAGTTACAAGGGAAAGTGCTAGAAAGTTTTAAGTAGGTGGAATAGTGGGAGAAATTAAAACCCTACGCTTAACCCTAAAATCCAACCCTGACCGCAACCGTAAAGCCTTAACCTAAGACTCGAAATCTAAACGTAATCAAAATTCTAAAACCAAACACTAACCGAAAACCTAGTCAGAATTCTATCCCTAAACTTGAGCCTAACCTTAACCCTGACCCTATCCTTGAGTCTAACCCTAACCCTAAACTTGAGCCTAACCCTACCCCTAACTTTAACCCTTAACTCTAACACTGAAACCTGACCCTAAAACGCAACCCCTAATCCTAGAACTTAACCTATGCCCAACCCTAACCCTCACTGAACCCAACGGCCTGACCGAAACGGGCGACCTGCCTAACTCAGTAAGAGCACACCTAATGGTATCAAGTTCCCTAGACAAGGTAAGCACACCTACTGATAACAACTACGTACGTCGACAGTATGTGACCATCTGCGTATGCATTAGGTCCCCTCAACCCCCAGACAAGGCGGAAACGTCATCCCGTTCTCGCAGTTAGGATAGGCTGGTGCTGGCCACCTTCATGCGACAACTCATTCGACATGACGCAAACCCTTTAGTGCAGCGGTGGGCACGCTGTTCGTGAGCACGGGCCTCGGGCTTCGAATGTGCGGTCGGAGCTTAGAGTAGCACTGACTGAGGACGACAAATACAGTGGGTGACCGAGCTCACTAAATGTTGGCCAAAATTCTGGAATGCGTTTTTGATTAGGAAGGGGTTGCTATATTGATTATTCCGCGGCATAATCCTATGGTATTTCGGACTCGGCAGGATGTCGGCTTTTAAGTGCACTTTTTTCAATCTCCTGTAGAAACCGTACTCGGTAAAAAAAGTAACTACCTAAGTGGCATGCATTTTTCCCATGGATTTTCGACGGTCTTATAAATTCAAGTATATTTTATGAAGAAAATGAACAAAAATATTCTTTCTTTCACTCGTTTTACAGAAAATCACGTCATCTTCATATTTTATACTCGAAGAAGGAGTATAATTAGCTTTTAGGAAAGTTTTCTAATTCCCGAATAATTTGGACCCTGATCAGCCGTTGCATTAGCACCTAGTGATTCCAGCCTACATCTGCCTATTCTATTCATATTTAACGGTTACTGACCAGCCTGTCAATATGTAACCTTATTGAAGCTTTTATGCCCGTGAAGTCCCCACCAACGACATCAATCTAAATGATCTTTGCTCTTATCAACCGCGTCCTATGCAATATAGAAACGGAAAGTTACATCGAGCTTTGTGCAAAAAAGATCTTGATACACCTGGCTGGACATTGCCAATCTAGCCAGTAAGTAAAACTACACAACTAAAGTACTGTATGCAGCTGAAATATACTTAATCATGAACAGTGCGCACTATCCAGCGCAACTGTTATATATCCAACTGGATTTTAATGGGGCGCTTATTTCGGTTTACACATATTTCCTGCAACCTCCTGCATGATCTCTGCAATATACGCCAACCTAGATGCATAGTCATTTTTCTTAATTCGTACTCAGACCGAAAGTCTTCTCAGGCAAGAGTTGAGGCGTGGGGCTGGCAGACGATAATCGGTAAGTCAGAAACGTCTCAGCTTCTTCTGACTCCGCGTATAGTACTCCCCTATTATTCCTGTGAAGATGCTATACCTGACCTGCATAACAAAATGGGATGTTTGTATGCAGTTTGTTTTTTTTAATTCAACCGTTCCCGCCAATTTGTAGTCGGATGTCACTTAGATTGAGGTAGTGGTTGGCACTTTGAGGGGGGAGGCATCAGATGTGGTTATGTAGCCCCACCCGAGGTTTACAAACGCCAGCCGCCTGTAATACGGAACCGGTGATAATAGGGGTTTTTACAGGTGGAGCCGGGGAACGCATAGGCGACCAGGCCAAGTGATTGTATGCAAAAGAAAAGCTATTGGGAATGCGCGGTTGTATTTTGTATGATTGAGAAATAGTTGCGCTAACCCCTAACTATAACTCCTAATCCTAAACCCTAACCGCTAACAATAACCGTCGACCATAACCCCTAACCCTAACCTTTAACCCCAACCACAGCAGTATTGTGTCCATCAGGTGGGGCTACCAAACCACATCTTACCCAATTTATTTTATTTTGGTAAGTAAAACTAAAGTTGCGCTGCTTAAGGAGGCTCATTTGGCACTTGCGCTTTCATTTGCCTTAACGTCTTCTTGTTTCGCCCTCAGGAATATCTCGAGGCCCTCTGCACGGGCGAGGGCACTTACTCCCAACTGGCCACTGCTGCGGAAGCCGCCTTCAAAACGCTGAATGTCGCGGGACGCAGTGACATGGAGAAACGTCTTCATGGTATGGAAAAGCGAACTGTGATGCTTTTTTTTCAATCATTGAGCTATGCTGCAGGACTGGTGTAGAGTAAAAATCGGTGTCTCCTGGAGGTCCTATTGCAGATGGTCAGGCCTAAACAGGGGGGGGGGGAGGTTATGCCACGCGGCATCACAGTCGGCCTAACTTCCAGTCGGCTGGACTCGAGCCGACCTCTGGTCTACAGTGACGGAAGTATGTGAAAGAATGTCGGACCCGCCCCGCGCTTTTAGTCTACCGCGACGCCTTAAATGGTGTAGTTGGGACGTTTGGCGAATTACAGACTAAGTGGGGCGAGGTTGCAGTCGTTCTTTCCTACTATAACATTTCTGAAAATTGTCACCCACGCAAGATACGCGTCACTGGTAGGGGGCGTTCACCGTTCGTTCTTAGGGAACTCACTCGTTCCATTGTGCCTTACGGGCTCTCTCTCGAGCCCAACCAGCAGCCGCGCAGCGGCACATGATATAGGCAGAATGGTATTACCGACAAAGACAAGGGAGACTGAAGTGGCCATTTCTGGCTTATTAGCCGTCGTCAGCCACTCATCCCCAACCCGGAAGTGTGAAACACCCGAGGCTCGAACTCGCAACCTGTTAGTTAGAAGTCCACGTCTCTAACCACTGGGCCACGAGCCCGTTGCCCTGTCGCGTCACTTATGAGGTCTGGCTGGCGGGCATGTTGGGGTCAGCGTGTGTGGAGCGTGCGTAGGCGGGGGGTTTGTCGGGTTAGCTATTGTCGCCGCGTCCGTTTTCGACTTCTCGACATTAACTCGTCTCTTAAACACGTCAGGTGTTGGAGGGGGGGGGGAGAGACAGTTGGATAGATTCGACAAAAGTAGCCCCTAATTTTGACAAATTCACGCTCACTGATAACGGCCACCAGCAGCGACGGACGGGCTACCGGCGTATAGATAGCACAGCTCTAGATCAGGGATAAACCAACAGAGGCAGGATAGACAGACAGGCAGATGAGATGTTGGGTTTTTAGTATTTTCCCCAATATCAGCAACAGGCAAACCGTAAATTCGGTGCTCCTCCGTCTACCAATTTCTCCTTAGCTGGGTGGACCTGACATTCGTGTTCACGGGAATGAAGGGACACTGACTTGATTGACGCTTTAAAGCAATTTAGTCCCGTAGATTAGTGACATGGGTCATGAGCATGCGACCGATCTAGTCTCATCTGAGGCGCCAATCAGATCGATGTGCGTCTGTTCCTGTTTGAGAACCAAAACATTTAATTCCATCCTGTCTATGTTCAGTCGCCATACCGCTTTTAAAGAGTACTCAAGTAATTGTTTGTCACTCTGAAAAGGACTTGTACACAAGAGTGTTTGATCAGTCTGAAGTATGATATAATGTCCTTTTGTGGGAATGACGCTCACAGATCAAGTTACCGAACATGTTCGTCCCGTTACGCCTTGGGGCTCAATCCAGAGCGCTTAAAAGCAGTCGCATAACAACCACTACTCACGCAAGAGCGAGTAACCGCAAAGGCAGGGGAGACCGGGCTGGCTGTTTCTAGCTTATTAGTCGTCGACAGCAAACTCCGCCTAGTCACTACCAATATCAAAAGAATCTTGGCTCGAATCTCAGGCCCCGTAATCGAAGGGACTGAGTATGACTGGCTGACAACGATAAAGAAGCCGGAAATCGCCATCGCGGTTCCCTTGTTTTTGTCGGTGGCGCTATGTGGTTGCCTGCGAGGGCTTAAGCTCGAGCCCAGCAGGGTGAACATGCCCCGTAACCTGCCCCAGCCGCAACCACAGGGCAACGAACTCATGACTCGCCAATAGAAAAGCGAAGAGACGAGACCCAGGAAGCAGTCGGGAAGACGTAGACACGGTCACTGGAACAAGAGCTTTATTCGCCTGATGTTTCGACTCCTGCTCTAACCCATCGCATCAGATACAACAGCAGATACGGGTGGTTCATGCACAAGGGGCTGCAGTATTTATAGAATGCGGTCGCCGTGCTACCATATACATGTAAAAATTCACGGCTCCCCCTTCATCGAGGATTTTTACACTTGGTGCAATGAATGTTCGATGGCTGATATTCGCGACGTCAATCGCTGCATTTTCATCACAGGTATTGGTTGTTGCCGTGATGATTGCTCGATCATATGCCCCACTGACGCAAGCGTTGGGAATAGTGTTCGCTTATGCGCTCCCCGCGTGACTCATTACTCCGTCTAGGCGAAGTCTCAGCACCATGCATAGACTGGAAGCCAGTGAACCAGGACATAAGCAGCTCGCCGCTCACGCGGTTGTCACCCCTAGCGAGAATTTCGGCCTCGTTGAATTTGAATGTGTGTCCGGATCTCGTTGAATGAGCCACAACTTTGGAGCTGGCGTGATTTCTCCGTACTGCTGCATCGTGTTCGGCCATTCGCGTCCGGAACAGTCTTTCGGTTTCTCCGACGTAGTATCCATGACTCATTTGTGGAGCACTGAACTTTTAAACGCCCAATGACCAAATAACCTGGGTTCGACTTCCCAGTTATCCAAACCGGGGTTCAGCTGTGGCTGACTGGCGACGGCTAATAAGCCAGAAACGGACATCCCAATCTCTCTTGTCTCTGCCGGTACGCTTTCCTGTAGGGTATAATATTGATACCATAGGGCTTGATCTCTGTTCAACTTCTCTCATTTATTTTTCCCGATTAGACCTGAAGACCGAACTAGATCACCTTAGAACCCGTGCCGAGTGCGAGCTGAATCTCTGGACTCGAGTCGCGTCACAACGCGAAAATGATCTGGAGTCTCTTCAAAGAAGCGCAGTTCTCCTGAAGACGATCAGCACAGAGGTGCTTGATGAGGCAAGTCACGCCTTCTTTTTTGCTCATCGAAATCTTCCTAGAGCCTGGTGCCGTTTTCAGTCTTTCTGAGTTCGAAGGGTTAATCGTGTTGCAACATTAACGCACTGGTCTGAAGAGGGGGGCGGGGAATATTCATGCGTGGCGCTAGAAATGATTGCGGTTGTTGTCGAGAAACGACAGCGTAGACTACCCAGTTCTCCTATGCACTTCAGAAGCGTGATTTGATATCTATTCGTTCACTTCCTTTCGAAATGTAGACTATTGGGTTAAGTTCTCTTGGTATAGTTCATGGAATTTGATGGGAGTCTGTGAGGATATTGACACAGACAGACAATGTCATTCGGTCCTCTGACCTCGTTTTACCTCTGGTTGCATACCTGTCTTCTGAATGACAAACCACTGTCATCCCTAGCGTAGGCATTCTCAGGTTCATATCCGGAAATGGTCACTTGCTACCCCTTTCGAGTGCCAACAAAAAATTCGGGGGTCATTTCTGTCAGCAGCATCTTTTTCTACAAAAACATTCCTTGCTCCCTAGTCCTTTCCAGGTTGGAACCTCTTAAGCTGTTTAAATTTGCTTCAAAACATTCTTTAGCGGTACCTACATCAAATGAGAAATGGCATTTTGGTCTGGTTTCGGCGCTGGTTTTCTATTCCTAGCCAACTTTATAACTGCACCATACGTGACATTAAATTGGCGGCTGGAGGCTTGTAATTTGGGTGGATCTGGATTTCGGCGTCGATTCGTTGACTATTGTTCTGATGCCTCTGCACACTTTTACCAGATATTTTTCTTTTAAACTAACGTCGTATGATAAACTGAAGTAAGTTTATACAGTCAGTAAATAATCTCATGAAATTATAACCGAAATTTTATCTTTGGGTTTTCTATTAGGAGGGATTGCATAATGTAAATTATTGTGCAGCGTGATGCCATGTCACAGCAGGATGCCGACTTTTAAACGCACTCCTTCTTAGCAGCCGTACTCGGTAAAAAATGATAAATTAAACTGACTATTCCACTGCATTAGAAGTACGGTCTCGGTTAGAAATGGGTAACATAAGCGGGCTTGTAACATTGATTGTCATGCAACATAATCCTGAGAGGCTTCAGTCACGCCAGCCTGTTCACTTTTACAGTAGGTGGGCTAACTCATGAAATGTCAACCGAAATGCCGAAATGCGTTTTTGTTTTAAAAAGATTAATTAAGTGGGGTTGTAAAACTAATCAGTCTGCGGTGTAATTCTATAATAATTCAGTTACCTCAGGATGTCGGCTTTCGAATGAACTTCCTTCCGGCTGCATGCAAAAATTGCACTCTATAAAAATGGCTACTTAAAGAGCATGAATTTTTCTCTTTGATTTTCAATGCCACTATCAATTCAAATTATATCTTCTGGAAAACATACATAAAAATATTCATTTTCCGCTCATTCGGTAAAAAATCACGTCTTCGGTTTCCAAAAATTTTTCAATCCCTGAATAATTTTGAACCCGCTCTACGTCTTGCTTACATTCAGGGTTTCCAAACTACAAGCTATGTATTTTCCGCGTACGGAAAACCACATATTTCTCAACGGTATTAAGAGGAGACCATACGGGGATCATAAAATTTAGCATTGGATTTGATCCATATTGTTAACTTTACAAGCCACATTATTAAATGCAGAGACATGACCTTTTATGAACGGCCATTTCACGGTATTAAAAAGTCTCATAATGAGAAACTTTTTAAAACTGAATTATTTCCCTCCTTCGAGTATAGAATTGAAAGATGTAATTTTCAACCGTATGAGCGGAAAATAAATATTTTTATGTATGTTTTCCATGAAATATAATTGGACTTTTAGGGCATCGAAAATCCATGAGAAAACTGCATGTTACGTTAGTAGTCGTTTTTTACAGAGTGTTGTTTTTGCATGCAGCCGGAAGGAAGTTCTTTCGAAAGCCGGCATCCTGACGTAACAGAATTATTATAGAATTATTCTGCAGGCTAATTAGTTTTACAACCCAACTTGATTAATCTTTTCGTGGCGAAAACGCATTTCAGAATTGCGGTTGACATGAGTTAGCCCACCTACTATATGTGACCCCTTAACAAGGACACGGAAACAACGGTTGGTAGACAATGACTACTTGTATGGTATTTATTTTTTCATGGGTTTTCGTTTCCCTTATACATTCCAATGTATTTCCATAAAACATTTCCGACATATCCTTTTCTTTATTCACTTGGTAGTAAAACAAGCATTATTTAAATTTTATGCTTAAAGGAAGAGTATATTTAAGTTTTAAAAAGTTTGTGATCATGAAATTTTTCAAGACCGTGAATCGTTCATTCAAATTACGTCGTATCTATCCGTTTACCAATGCTTCCTTTGAAGCATGCAACAAAGTCTACATTTACCGCAAACTTTTGTGAACTCTCTATAGTATCTTCCTAATGGCGTGGAGAAATGCATGATTTCCCTTGCTTATAAAGTACATAGCGACAGCGGATCGGACCCAAAACTACTTTATAATTAGAAAACTTCTTTAGGACTTATTTATACCATTTCTCTGAGTGTAAAATTTGAAGAATACTTGATTTGCTACCAAATGAGCACAAGAAAGGGTATTTTCGTGAATGCTTTCTATAAAATGTATGAGTTCCTGAGGACACGGAAAATTGGTGGAAAAAATGCATACTACACAAGTACTGGTTTTGCAGTACGCTCAGAAGTCAGCATCCTGGCATGTTTGAAGCACGGTATTCACAACTCCGCTTTATTAATCCTTCTTAGTAAAAAATTCAATTCAGAATTTCGGTCGGATCTTACTTCATAGCCGTACCTACAGAAGAGAAGCCTCAGCCTAACCCCCAACTCTGACCCCTGACCCCAACCTCCAACCCCCACCCCCCTAACCCTAACCGCTAACAGTTACGGCTACGAAATAAGATCTTGCCAGAATTTCGGTTAATAATCCATAAGATCAGTCACTGACCGTACGAACTTACACAAATTGATCGAATTGTTAAACACATTTTTCTCGTATAGAACTTAATCTCCCTCCCCCTCCTCCCCCCCCTTAAGGAAGAATGGCGCCACGAAATTGTAGTAATCAGTTTGGTTCTTTAGAGGGAGACAAGTTACTAACCCAGATCTGGGAGCTTCGTCCCGGGGGTAAAATTGCACAGAAGCGTCAGAGCAACGGTTTCTGTGGCGCCAGATGTTTGCCTGGTCCCTGAACCACCCTCACCCCCTCCATCGTCTCCTGCTCCATTTCCCACAGAATGGTCTCCAACACCCGGATGTAGTTGATCGCCTGACGCAGAATCTCCTGTTTGCTCATTCGCCGTTCGGGCGGATGACTGGGCACCAGAGCACGTAGTCTGCAGAAGGCCTGGTTCAAGTTGCTCAGGCGAGTCTGTGGATCGCGATCGCCGTTGGCCCGCATCGGCAGCGACTGGGTACGCGACGCGCAGGTCGCTTTCGACTTCTGCCGATGCCACCATCGCGTCTGCGGCACGTCCTTTTGTCATCGCCTCCATTCTGATTGGCTGCCGTTGACACCGTGGGCTCAGTGGGCAGTGGGGGAGGGGGAGGGTGTTGTGAACAATTAACGACTTTTTGTGGCCATAAAAGTGTCGCTCGCACAGCGCCCTGGGATTTGAATTCCGGCATGTCAATAGACGACTCCCAGGAGACTGGGGACGCCACCAGCACAGACTTTGTACCGTTGCCGATCTTGGAATGTTTAAATGTGGCAATTAATTTGTATGGCTGCTGTCAAATTCCGCCTTTTTTATTTTTAACCTAGGCGTACTGAAATGCGCGAAAATTCCCGCTCATTTGGGTAAACGGTTACGATTTATGACGTTGCAGGCGAGCACTTACTCCGACTTGGCTGCACTGGCCAAAAGGCCCTGAACTCCCTGGCTTGGACCATTTGTGCGCTTCGACCTTTCTGACTGATGACGTGAGCGCCAGCCTCTGCAGTCCAGAGGAAGTAACCGTTCATTGTCTTCCGATAAAGTCAACAAATACTAGAACTGTCGTCCTGGGCTCAGATAACGTCACACTTCAGTGTCACACTCTGAACTGGAAAGACCCCGGTCCGGGTCCATGCCACTTAAAATGTGATCTTCCCTGATTTCATGGCGGGACTGCGTTGTTTCACTTTTGCCTTCCGCTAGCGGAACAGATCAGTGAATGTCAATTCTGAGAGAATTTGAATATTTCCGATAATATGTTGCGACGGGTGGATAAGGGGAGAAGGAAGGCGAGTTCTCCGAACAACCCCGACGGGTCTTTAATAAAAATTATCTATCTATCTATCTAACCCAACTGCCAACTTGAGTAGCACCATATCGAGCGCACCTTATCTCTTCCTATTTATTCGCCTCCTAACGGCCGTTAAACCTGATAGCCTCCAGCGTGCTGGGCGCGGGTTGGCTGTCTTGTGGGCGATAACGCCCTCAGGGAAAAAGTCGCGAAGCCTCGGTAGGCCATTGACTGGGATGTCATCGTGAGCAGAGGCATCACCTGCGCTCGATAATGCAGCGCACGCTGATTGGTTAGCTGATTTCACGCGTGCATCTTGCTGCCGGCGTGGCCGTGCGTGGTCGCGTTGTACCCTCGCTTTAAGATCCTGATTGCATTCGATTTCCGTCCATCATAGCATCCGATCACCGGGTGACGGGACGGCACGAGTCCGTGGTTCGATTGGAGAGAATTTATTTCACTGTTCAATGGCTAGCTACTTCCCCGGCGCGAGTCTTGATTACTCCTGCTTTCGGGTTGGTGTTGCTGCACGACTATCGGACTGTGTTTTTAACCCTTCGCCTGCTCACCCATTAAAACGCGCAATCTTTGTCGTCCTTCTGTCAGAATCAACTTTTAGAGCTCCAGGCACTGTGTGTCGAGTGTGCCGCTCGTGTTCGTCAGCTGGAGGAGGACCACCTACGCCTTGCCGACCAGTACAAGGGGTTTCTGAATATTTTCGATGATATGTCCGGAGGGGAGAGTGAGGGCGAGTTCTCGGAACAACCCTCTTTATTCTACCAACTTGAGTAACACGATGTTGAACGCACCTTATCTCTTCCTATTTATTCGCCTCCTAACGGCCGTTGAACCTGATAGCCTCTGGCGTGCTAGTCGCATGTTGGCTGTCTTACAACAAGTGGGCTAACTCGTGAAATCTCAACAGAAATCCCGGAATGCGTTTCCGTTTCGAAAAGATTACTTAAATAGGATTGTAAAACCAATCATTGTGCAGCATAATTCTATAATAATTCAGTTACCGCAGGGCACCGGCTTTCAAACGATCCAAAAGCCCTACTCCACAAAGATGACTACTTAAGTAGCATGCATTTTTAAATTGATTTTCGATGCCCTTAAAGATTCAATTATACTTCATAGAAAACATGCATAAAAATATTCATTCTTTTGCCCATTTAGTAGATAATTACGTCTTCGTTTAATTTTACACTCGAAGGAAGGGTATAATTTGGTTTTATAAGATCTTTCCAATTCCGGGATAATTTTGAACCCAACGTGCCGTAACACTTTCATTTAGGGTTTCCAAACTACAAGCCGTATACTTTCCGCGTACGGAAAACCATACATTTTTCTATGGTAATAAAGGGGAACCATTTAGTGTTCATAAAATTAAGCAGTGGATTTGAGCTACATTGTTAACTTTACAAGCCACGTTGTTAAATGCAGAGGCATGACGTTTTATAAAGGGCCATTTCACGGTATTAAAAAATCTTACAAATGGAAACTTTTTTAAAACGGAATTATACCCATTCTTGGAGTGCAAAATTGAAAGAAGACTTAATTTTCTACCAAATGAACAAAATAATGAATACGTGCATGTTTTTTATGAGACATATTTGAATTTACAAAGACATCGAAAATTAATGAGAAAAATTCATGCTACTTGAGTAGCCATTTTTTACGGAGTCTGGTTTTTGGATGCAGCCAAAATGAAGTTTGTTCGAAAGCCAGCGTCCTGGGGTAATTGAATTCTTATGGAAGTATGCTGCACGATGATTGATTTTACAATGTTAGGGGGCGCTCACCGATCGTTCATACGGAACTCACTCGTTCCGTTGTGCCTTAAGGGCTCTCTCTCGAGCCCAACCAGCAGCCGCACAGCGGCGCATGATATATAGGCAGAATGATATTACCGACAAAGACAAGGGAGACTGGAATGGCCATTTCTGGCTTATTAGCCGTCGTCAGCCAGAAATACCGGTGAGTAGAGGCGTTGACTACTAAACCAACAGGTCGCGAGTTCGAGGCTCGGGTGTTCCACACTTCGGGCTTGGGTATGGCTGGCTGACGACGGCTAATAAGCCAGAAATAGCCATTCCAGTCTCCCTTGTCCTTGTCGGTAATATCATTCTGCCTATATATCATGCGCCGCTGTGCGGCTGCTGGTTGGGCTCGAGAGAGAGCCCTTAAGGCACAACGGAACGAGTGAGTTCCGTATGAACGATCGGTGAGCGCCCCCTACCATTGTATATTCCCGATCGAAAACCGACAGGGCAACGGGCTCGTGGCCCGGTGGATAGAGGCGTGGACTTCTAAACCAACAGGTCGCGAGTTCGAGGCTCGGGTGTTCCACACTTCGGGCTTGGGTATGGCTGGCTGACGACGACTAATAAGCCAGAAATGGCCATTCCAGTCTCCCTTGTCTTTGTCGGTAATATCATTCTGATTTTACAATCCTACTTAGTCAATCTTTTCGATACGGAAACGCATTTCGGAATTCCTGTTGAGATTTCATGAGTTTGCCACCTACTGTGTGTGTGATAACGCCCTCAGGGAAGAGTCGGGAAGCCTCGGTAGGCCATTGATTGGGATGTCATCGTGAGCAGAAGCATCACCTGCGCTCGATAATGCAGCACACGCTGATTGGCTAGCTGATTTCACGCGTGCATCTTGCTGCCGGCGTGGCCGTGCGCGGTCGCGTTGTATCCTCGCTTTAAGATCCTGATTGCATTCGATTTCCGTCCGTCATTGCATCCGATCACCGGCTGACGGGACGGCACGAGTCCGTGGTTCGATTGGAGAGAATTTATTTCACTGTTCAATGGCTAGCTACTTTCCCGGCGCGAGTCTTGATTACTCCTGCTTTCGGGTTGGTGTTGCTGCACGACTGTCTGACTGTTTTTAACCTTTCCCCTACTCACCCATTAAAACGCGCAATCTTTGTCGTTCTTCTGTCAGAATCAACTTTTAGAGCTCCAGGCACTGTGTGTCGAGTGTGCCGCTCGTGTTCGTCAGCTGGAGGAGGACCACCTACGCCTTGCCGACCAGTACAAGGGGTTTCTGACACCGGAGTCCCATGTGGGGTCCCCCATTCCCCTTCGTCCTCTTCGCAGGAGCTCATTAGCTCGAATCGAGTTCAGCGATAGCTACCACTCCGACATAGGCCTAGCGTCGGCTTGCGCAACACAAATTTCGAGGTGAGTCCTTTTTGGCGAGAAACTGTGGTATACTTTTTTGATAGCTTGTTGCCGTCCTTCAGACCGAAATTCAACACATTTTTCACATACCCAGACTTAAAGACCACTGTGTGGTATTTTGCCAGTGCTAATAATTACACTAACTTATATTCTTCTCCCCCACCTAAGTAAGTAGTCCTCCAGACTACACATAATATGATAGTTCTGGATCGCGGAATCGCCCCAAATTTGTATTACCATACGTTTTCGCAAATTAAATATGGTTCTCCGATATGTTGCTGACGCTCACCGCATGGACTCTCCATGCTCAATCACCTTTGTATTTGGATAAACAAACGCATTCATGCACGTGATTCAAAATCCAGCCCCACTTTCTACCATTAAACCATTGATCTGGTGTTTTATTGATTCGTGCACCTTTCCTTCTATCTTTTAACACTCTCCTATAACACTCTCGTTTGTTAAGATAGGTAACATCGCCAATAGAAGCGAAGAGACGAGTCCCAGGAAGCAGTCTTGAAGAAGGAGACACGGTCGTTGGGACACGAGCTTTATTAGCCCGACCTTTCCGATTCCTGCTCGAACCCATCATCAGAGACAAAAGTAGATACGGCTGCCTCATGCATAAGGAGCTGCAGTATTTATAGCATGCAGTCGCCATGCTACCACATACCTATGAATATTCACGGCTCCCCGTTCATCAGGGATCGTTGCAGTTGGTGTGATGGCTGTGTGATGGTCGACGAAAACTTGCTGAGGAAGGTATCTTCCTTGTAACAATTGGTTACTGCATTACATTGGGTGCCCGGCAAACAGGACGACTGAGCTGATGCCTGCCATTTCGCTCTGAGATTTAAAGAAATGCTTTCACCATATTTGTTTTTGGATTAATTTGGCAGTCGCAGTTTCGTAAAACGTTGGACGTAGTAAACGGATCTTTGACATGAAGCAAACTCATTTTGCGCATTCCTTCCCGATTCGTAATTTGATATTCGAGTTTTGCATTCATTGAAAGTCCTTGAAATCGATGGGCGTTCTTAGGACTCTGTGGGAGTTACCGTCGATGGTAAGGGACACTGGATGTGTGGTCTATGACGTTTATTAACATAGGACGTTGACGTCTGCCCAAATTCATGAACTTCTTCATTAAATGATGTAAGAACACATTCCGCACGAAAAATGAACTTTTTCGAAACGTGTTGGGGGACTGAGTAAAACGCACAGCGTTTGGGGCGGTCCGAAATGATCATATTAATTTCCGTCAGTACATTTCATGATTCACGTCACCTACTGATTTTTCTCGTACGTTTAAATTCAATAATATTTTGCAGAGATAATGCACAGGAATTTATGTAATAGACTCATTTCGCGAGAAATAGTCTCCCTCCAGAGGAAAGTGTCTTTAGATGTTAACCAAGGCTCTCAAATTTTTAGTATTTTTTCAGTGCTGACGTGACTTTTCGTGCAATCTAGTAGCCGCCCTTTTAGTAGGGTCGCTGTTGAAATATGCGGCTAGATCGCAGTTGGTAGCCAGGAATGGGGAAGCGGACGGCGACCTTAACCCTAACCTCAAATTTAAACGTTAACCGTTAACTTTAACGCCAACCCTAACCCTAACCGAAATCGTAAACGTAAGTGTACCCCTTAGGCATAGCCGTAAATGAAAAACCTAATCGTAAACCCTAACCGTAACCCGAAAACCTAAGCCTAGAGACATGATCCTAACCCGAAAATCGGAAATCATTAACTGGTATCCTAATCCTCACCTGAGACATAAAACGGAGGCCAAATGGGTCAGATGTGAATATGGAACCCCACAAAATAGCCCCAGTAAACAAACCCCGCAGCCACCTGTAATACCGGGCCTGGCTACCAACTGCGATCTAGCCAAGTATGCATTTGGTGGTGCCTGTTCGTTTGAAACTTTTACAATCGTCAGGAGGTCTCACAGGACATAATTCGCAAGCCCTATATGATGCTAAAATTGTGGATTTAGTTCAAAATAATAGGGCACCAGCAGACGTTTTTAAAAAAAGTAGAAACATTTGCCGTTCAAGTGAAATCTATCAAGGAAACGTGGGCTAATAAAAATGAATTCTATAACTGGGTTTTTGTTCATACTTCCTACAAAAATGATGCTGGGTTTTTTCTGATGTGAAAAATAAATAAAAATTGGGTGATAAGTAGACATTTAGTAGGTTTTGGCTCTCGCATACAGCTGGAAAGAGTCTCTACTACAAAAAACTTCCTTGTGTATATGAAATATCTGCTGGGGGCTAGGCATTAAAGATAGCGAACTGAAATTACCACTACCAGTCGTACCTGTAAGCTGAAATACTTTAGTCTATGTTTAACGCGTTGCACAGCCTACTCTTGTTGCATCATTAAAGAATCATTCTTTTCGCTCCCACTCGCCTCACGAAACAGGCTACTCAATCAACCAAGCGTATATCCTCGCACTCCTGAACTTCGTCACGTTTCCCCTAGAGGCTCCTCTATGCCCCCTCCCAGCACCAGAGAACTCTACGGTCGACAGATCAGATCACTCAGCCGACCCGTAGCTGTCGAAGGAACTGCCCAGTCCTCTCCTTCTTGGCCCTCACAAGTGAGCTCCGCCTCAGCTTTTCTATATTCCACTTCGATTATTTCACCTTTTTCATGACTTATCCTTCTGTTTCCAGGAGCCGTCAGTGGGGGAAACATGCACAACCGCTGTGACGAAGGCGGTGACGTCTGAAGACAATGGAGGGCTCATGAGGTACAACTTTTTCGCGCTTCTGCCATTGTTATGACGAAACCCGCATGTGCACAGAACCCCGAGTTGTACTCTCAGGCGGCAGTGGCCACTGGCGAAGCCTGGGCTGGTGTTGACTGCGTCCAGTCATGCCTGAGAGTCCCTGAGACAGTGGTGGCAGCCACTTTTGTAGGCTCGTGGGCCAAGTTCAAGTGGTGTCCAGTCAGTGGGTGTTGCATTTGCCGCGGGGTGGCGTCCCAGTGTCTTAGGTTGCGGTTGCAGGGGCGAGGTGCGTTCAAGTGGCCTTGTGGGCAGCTGCGG
This sequence comes from Spirometra erinaceieuropaei, assembly GCA_902702965.1. Lineage (NCBI taxonomy): Eukaryota > Metazoa > Platyhelminthes > Cestoda > Diphyllobothriidea > Diphyllobothriidae > Spirometra > Spirometra erinaceieuropaei. Next base: position 1,771,832 of record CACRXP010000011.1, read on the forward strand.
CTGTGCGGACGCAGGCATGCCCGAGTTGTTGGTGGTGTGACTTCAGGTCAGCGCGTCTGAAACGGCTCACTGCAAAGGGGTTGATGACCTTGAGGTAGAGAGGTCTTGAATAATGACGCCGGACCGGTTATGACGGCTGCCCGCAACACCATCATCTAACCCAAATTCTGTGCCTGCCCGAAATTATTTTCTGTCAGGAGCGAGAGTGAGAGATTTCTGTCACGAATGGAGGTGAAAGTTCAGGTATCAGGTGTGTATACATAAGAAGAAGACTGGTCCGGCACCGGGGCAGTCTGTTTATTGTTCTAAACTTTCCGATTCGTGCAGGAGTAACTGTTTGGTCCTCATAAGTTGTCAATGGGCACTGAGATTGGCTCGCCGTACTTCCACTCTTGACATGTGTTTCTCCGACTTTTTTGTCGCACCCATTGGGGGTTCAGCTTATCAGCGGGTCTCCCAGTGTTACCTACTTGGTTTCTGGCGTATGCAGTCACCGGCTTTTCAATTTTAAGTCATATGGTAATATTTTCATCGTGACTCATAGCCGAATCTCACCGAGTTGGTGGTAGTACTTTGTACTATGAAAATGCATGTTGTATAATCACACATTGTTAAGTACGTAGCAGCATAGTAGCCTCTCCGATGGCGAATTTGTAAGGTCACGAAGTATTACCTGTCCTTTGCGCCAATGTGGACTGGCGTCTAAAATGAAGTATCGAGTTGTCTGCTCTGTTAAACCGCTTTTGACTTCTCTTACTGTGATGCTCACACTCGCCGAAATTATTTTAGTTGTATTTGGAACCCGCATCGAGTTATTTTTTTCCATAAGTGACCCTGATCAAGTTTTAATTAACTTCTCCCTAACTACTCCGTCATTAGAAGACCCTACCTTTGGCCTACTTCGGCTACCTAGTTGTGCGCAAAACACAGAACCACTGTCACTGTATTACTTATTTGCCACAAGTAGTATGCTTAAAATTGGTCCTGACTCATGCGTGGTTACGCAAATATTATCCTTCAGTTTGTTTGTGTCATTGCAGTTCCGTTGCGACCGGAGAGACTACATCCAGTGTCTCGAAAAAAATGAACAAATTAAATCGGCATAGGAGGACTGCAAAAATTGATCACAATCGGCATGCAACGGTAAGCATTGATTGAGCTTCAACTGACTTTATGCTCCTCCCTTTACACTCGCCTCCCACACCGCTCTATTTAGTAGGGTCATTCCATTTCTCTTATACGTTCTCCAATTTTTTGGGAGCGGTTGCATGAAAAACGTGTTTTAGTTAGATCGGCTGCAGTGTTGCATGATGGGGGACGCACCCGATAAGTTCAATGACATTTACTCCAGGTGCACGCCACAGAATTAATCTTGATAGCTAGAGGTGGTATTGTCTTCAGGGAAGGGATGGCTCTCAGCCATATAGCATGGTGTCTTCTGAGAGTTTACCCCTTTTTGAGATACTATACTAACTCAGTCTTTAATGTTTTTTTGCATTTTTCGTTCCTCGTCAGTTATCTGTGTACACTTATTTCTGGACGTTCGAAAATTCTTTTTATTGTTTGAAAAACCACTGAATGAACTTACTGCCCAACAGTCAGATGTGTGATTCGTTATAATCCTTTGTCACGGAGCTTTTGACACCCTCAGCACGTATATTCTGGGTTTTTTTACTTCACCAGAATCCGCATACCAAGCAAAGAAAACAAAAGGAAGCGAAGACTACGACTATGAAACCTTGCACCTCTGCACCGCGTGTCAGGGATGGACGGCATCGCAATGCTAACGAGAGGTCCGGCCATTGTTTTACTGTCCAACTATTTCTACTTCTCAAAAGCAAGTAGACATTACATTTTCGTTTAATTATCGGCCATCCCTCTTGGCTGAATCGAGCGTAAAAATTAGGTCATTGGCATCTTTCGTGACTGAACAGCCTGCCCACATTTTTAATATACCCACGTGTATATTCTGTCCTTATTCAGACCCAGACGCCCCCAGAAATCATTTTGGCCGAGGCGCTTACCAGTATATCCTAGACGGCGATGTGGTGTCAAAGTCTCTAAATCTGGGACATTCATGCAAACCCTTCACAAGCCTTCGCAAACCGAAACCACCCCACCAGTTGCTGACCTATGCCTCGTCTCGACTGGACAACAGACTCCGGTCTCAACGGTTTCAACTCTGGCTACTTGGTGCCTGGAGTTACTGTCTAGAGGTGTCATTTCACTGCCACGTCGGGACACTGCACTTCCATCTCTCCGTGGCCGACTTGCTGCCGCATCATATCCCAGTTTCTTCAGTAAAAGTGACCTCAGTCTGTTAGTGCAGCAACTACCCCGGTCGGGGCTTTTTCAGATGGAGGCTGCCCTAGGCCTCTGGGACTCTGAGTACTTGCGAAATTTTCGTTTTCAGCGGAGACCACTTTTGTCTCTGCCAGCTGTTGAAATACCGTCTGAGATGGGGTGCTCAGACTCCGGGACTTACCTTCACAAGGATTCTCCACTCCGCGTCGAAGTGGGTCAAATTGCGGCTGAAGAAGTTCCGAATCTGATTACGGCTGAAGGGGATGTGAATTCAAGTGTCCGCCGAGGGGAAATTTTGAGTGAGCCGGTGTGCGATCTGGGGGTCAGTTTACGCATTTTTAAAATTCCGCCTTCCTCCCTTGTTTAAAAACTGCTCTAAATTTGCTATTTTAAGAACATGTACGTTTTTATGCCGACGTTTTTTCTGGAAGACAGTTTTCCTGCAAATTCAATACTAAGGTGCACATTAAATGTGCAGTTCCTGTTCGACAACCCACTCTATAGACATGTAGACGGCGTTGCTATGGGCTGGCCCCTTGGACCTCCTAGCCGATGTCTTCATGGACAAATTGTAGAGATTCCAACTAAGCGATCAGATCGATAAGCTTAAACATTACGGTCGCTATGTTGATTATATCTTTGCAATTGCCACTGCAGAAACCGGCGTAGAAACCCCCTTAGATGCAGCAAATCAGGCACATTCCTCGATCCAATTCATGTTGGAGATCGAAGCGGCCGGTTCGCTCCCTTTCTTAGATGTTCTTCTAAGCAGGAGACCTGACGGCAGTGTCCGAAGAAGCGTCTATCGGAAGAAAACCTGGTCTGGACAATACACGAACTTTGCCAGTTTCGTACCCCTCCAACAAAAACGAAATCTAGTCCGATGTCTGGCACAAAGAGCAAGAAAAATTTGCTTAACAGATAGCATCGAGGAGGAGCTCAGAAAAATCCAGGACTTCCTTCGAGAAAACGGGTATCCTGACAGGTTCATTGCAAAGAACATTGCCGAAAGACCGGTTAAACCCGCCACACCGACCGCTGAAAAGAAAACTTTGTTCATCAAAGTCCCTTTCCAAGGGGACGCGACGAGTGAACTCCTAAGGAGACGCCTTGATCAAGCTGTCTCGCGAACCTTCCCAGCAGCAAGGGTTCAAATATCATTCTCTACTAACCCTATTTCACGCGGAGAAGGTAAGAATAAGTTGCCACCGCAGACCACCTCAATGTGCTTATATTCCTTCACTTGCTCCTGTGGAGCAGGTTATATTGGTCGCACGAGTCGGCGCTTATCCAAAAGAATACGCGAACACCTCCCGGCATGGCTAGGAAAAGGCGAAACGAGGAGTATAAGCAGCGCCCTTCTCGCGCATGTTGTCGATTCCGGACATCGTGTGGACCCCAACGAAGCTTTTCGTGTGATTTATAAGGTCCCATCGAGCTACCCTAAGCTACTAGGCCAGCCCCTGTTAGCGACAGCGTAAGCGGCCGCCATTAGGTTACGAAAGCCAACCTTATGCGCACAGAAGAACCACGTTCAGGCTCCGCGCCTACAGTGGTCGAAGGTCGACTAACGGTGCAACTCTCCCTGCGCACTTCCGCTCTCACCCCGCCCCTAACACTGACTGC
>CACRXP010000011.1:1775861-1832590 GCA_902702965.1 Spirometra erinaceieuropaei
CACCCCGCCTGTGTTTTAAGGAGAAATTTTATCGATTTCTCTTATCACTGAAGTGTTTTACTTCTACCCTGTTCCCATATAACTGTACTGGCCCGACAATAATTTATCGAAAGCTACGTACGCTCGCCACCTCGTCTTCTGATTACTGCTATGGAAATTCTTGCAATTCAATCTCCCTAAGGAGGCCGTAACTATTTGCATTGGTCTATAAGGAAGCTTTTTGTCGTAGGAGTGCACATCATGTTATCAGTTCAATGAATCCTATTACTGCCGCTTGGAGTAGTTTCCACTGGCTATCGAAGTTTACTTCTGCCATACAAATGCATGAATTCGCTTTCCTCCAATTTGTCCTCCTCTCAGTTAAAGCTTTCTTTTCATTCATTAATTCATAAATTTTACGCCATTTAGGTGATACCATCGCCAAACTCATCAGTTCCAATGCATCTGTGGGAGTCCGTTTCTGTCTGCTTTCAAAAACCCTCCAAAACCTTTGCGAGCGTGGAATCCAGTGCAGCATTGCAGGCCGCATCGGACAGGTTGTCTTGATAGTACAACATATTTTCTGCTTTTACGCATTTATGTCTCATGTTTGAAGGGTAACAATCGGGAGATGGCACCCAAAAAAATCCGTTACCTAGAAATAATACCTTTAACAGTGGACGCCTTCAGGCTATATCAGCGGTTGCAGGCCTACTTTCACGCACTACTTGGACTTTCTTAACGGCCTAAGATGGGCTGGCCGAACGAACATCGCACGAGGTTACATGGACGATGGTCGCTGTTACCCAACCTTCCCCATCGTTACACACGTACACCTGAATATACGGCATACATTCGCACTATGGCAGTTTATTACAAAACAAAATCACTTTTAAATAGGATAAGTCTGCAAAACATAGGACAGGAACAGTTCCCAGGCATCTGTCAAAGACATGGCATTGAGGCCAAAACAAAGACGATACTGTACTTCGTCTATGTGAGCCCACACAGCTCGACCACATATAGGGCCTCCCTCGTGGAGTTTCCTTTTCAGTCTACTCCACTGTGCCCCAATGGCATTGGTGTGCCGTCCCGTGGTAGGGTCCTTGAAGTTCTTTGAGTGGTTAACAGAGGAAAGTAGATAACCTTCTGAGGGAAGACGATATACGCCTTTAACTCGTCCGTTACCACTATACTGCCTTTGGCGACCCATTTTGTAATAACGGAACGGAGAGCGGGCCCACTTCGATCATTCAACTGTTCAAATAAGGCTTTCCGTTGGCTAGTATCGTACATCCCGACCAGCCACCACCCATAAAACCCCTATTACCACCTGTCCAGTAAGACAGGCTGCTTTGTTAGGCGGATTTTTTGGGTACCGTCTCCCGATTGTTACCATTTGAAGTCCTTACTGCCTAACCCCGATAAATGCACCGTTTCTAATGAAGAATCAAAGAACATTATTTTAGGACTGCCGGGTGTCGCTGCGTGAATCAACATCCCACATTATGATGGAGCCGCACTTTTAATTCACAGCTTGACCTGCCAAAACCGCCCAATGGCATTTTTGGTGTAGTGAAAAAACCCCGTCACAAAATCGAATTTTACTCGTGAATTTCCAAGCTGGCTACACCAACCTGTCGTCAGACAAAATGAATATTAAAAAGTGGGATAATCGCAGCAGAGCGCTTGTGGACACTGAGCTTACGTCGACAGACAGACGCCCATATGATTGGGTTAAAAGCGTGTTAAGATAGGGCAATTGAACGGAGGTTTTGACTGTTTCAGTTTTGGTTCGTCGTGTCGTGGAGGTGCCGAATCAGTGAGATTCTCTATAGCCGAACATGAATTGGCAGCTGTTGTTTTATAGTGGGTGCAAGTTAGTGAACCGTGGAACGCAGAACGTCGTAGTGAGCTTCCAGGTCGACCCGGCGATTGATGTTGTTTGTGTTGGAGTGCCCAAGCTTTGAGAAGTTCTTATGCCTGTTTATCGTCAGCATTAGCGATCACTTCGGTTCCTTCCCCAATTTAAGCGGTGATCGCACTCAAGTGCGACCGTAAACGCGAGAGACAAGGGGCCCCGTCGGCGGATGACCAGTTTATGTTCATTAATAAACGTGCCGATGCGATGCAATATGATTGGAAATTTCACGATCATAAGAATTTCATAGTTATAGGCTTTTTATAACCGAAAGAAATTTGAGTGTAGTCTTTGCGGGCGGCCGGGAAGGAGCTTTTTCAAGAGCCGGCATCCTGACATGACTGAGAAATCTTGAGATTATTCTGCACGATAGTTGGCATTACAGTCCTATTTGGGTAATATTCTCAAATCAAAAACACATCTCAAAATTACGGTTAATATTTCATGAGGTATCACATCTATTATAAATGCAGATAAGGTGATACCGACAAAGACAAGGGAGACCGGAATGGCCATTTCTGGCTTGTTAACCGTTATCAGCCAGTCATACCCAACCCCAAGTGTGGATCACTTGAGATTCGAACCCGGGATCTTTGGTCATGGAGTCTGACACTTTACCACTGAGCCAGGGGCCCGTTGTCCTGTCGGTTGTGATCGGGAATATCAATTATGAGAGTGGGCGTTCACCGATCAGGTTACAGAACGTGCCCGTTCTGTTGTGCCTTGGGGCTCGTACTTGAACCCTTGCAGGCAGTCGCACAGCGACTACTGATATATGCAGATAAGGTGATACCGACAAAGACAAGGGAGACTGGAATGGCCATTTCTGGCTTATTAGCCGACGTCTGCCAGTCATACCCAACCCCGAAGGGTGGAACACCCGAGGCTCGAGGCACTTCGGGGTTGGGTATGACTGACTGATGACGGCTAATAAGCTAGAAGTGGCCATTCCAGTCTTCCTTGTCTTTGTCGGTAATAACATACTGCCTATATCATGCGCCGCTGTGCGGCTGCTGCATGGGCTCGAGAGAGAGCCCGTAAGGCATAACGGGACGAGTAAGTTCCGTAAGAATCACCACCGCCATCACCATCATCCTCATCATCACCACAATAATATATATATATGTCTCGAACGTATTATACCGTATTCCCGACATAGGTTCTAACTAAAAACCCAGACACGTGTTTCACCGATAGTCTGCTGCTGCGTGACAGAGCTGTGAGGGGTTTGGCTCTTCAGTGGGGCCCCAGCGTTCTCTATGCGATTTCTGGTATATTAACTCCAGAGAATAATCAAGTGCATAATTTCAGAAATTACTCAGTGCAGTACATGGAGTTATAGGGTTGTGTTGTGCAATGTTCGAATGTGGATATTCTTGATCGCAGTCGGCACGGATGCCTGAATCACCCGCGGTCAGGACTGCAGCCTCGTACCGGGTGACTTCTTCGAGTTAGCAACCACCACAAATCTACGAGGCCATCCATTCAAACTACGTGTGACAGGGGCCAGACTGGACACACGAAAGTTCTTCTTCTCCAACAGAGTGGTAGAAGCCTGGAATGCCCTGCCTGTGGATGTCGTTATGTCTGCTTCCGTCGAGGTTTTTAAGAGGAAGCTGGATTTGTGTAGCAGTGTGCACTAAATTACCACCCCGATCTCTGTAACCTCGACTAATTCCGCTATTATAATACTACTTGCTATATTTCAGTAACATTGTAAATTGAACTTATTATTGTACCAACCCATCGCCTACGCTTACTGACATGCACATATGCAAATTTTGTCCCCGGACATATTATTTATTTCGCTGCACTCGAAACGACAGCTCTACAACTGCTCGTACCACTAAAATTCGAGACAGTTTGTTTGTCTGTACAGACCTGACGCTTTTCCGATTATTTGTTACTTTATGATACCTTTTAGAGTTTTTGAGATTTTGCAGTTGCTTGTAAACAAATAGGGAGTTCAAAGGTGAAGACCTACATTTCCCTCAATAAACTGAACTGAACTGAACTGAACTAATTCTAGGAAAATTTGGCTTGCTGAGTAATCCTAAACTAACGATAAGTATTCGTATTTGGGTCGAGTTTCATCGATCTTCTTGCCAATTCGGTATGCATTTACTGTTTCTTGACTTTTCCCCGATTTTTTTCTACTCACACCCGTTGATCGTGAAATTCCACATTTAACTCTTCTTTACAGGCTCTTGGGTGAAGTTCCTCTCACTGAATCCTACTCAGTGTCTCAGGATGCGTTGGATTCCGATGGCTTCAGCCCTTCGGATGATCTGGTCAGTTCTTCGGACCTTTCTCTGAAAGGACAACCTTCTAAAATGTGGTCGAGTCCGAAACTTCAAAGTCATGTAGAGACCGTGCTTGAAGAAGTACAATCCCTCGTCTCTGCCGGAGAGGAAGACTCTGGCCAATCAGAAGTTCGTGCTTGTCTGTTATTCTGAGTGAATGTGTCCTAATTACTAATCACTTTAACATTTCACGCATCCCTTACAGTTACCTGCAGAGTCACCGATCTCTGTTGCCTGCGCGTCGTGGATATATGAGTAGTTGGTCTTGACATCACACGCTTGTTCTCTCCTAAATACGTTTGCTTTCCAGCTCGAAATTTCGTGAGCAGAAGGAAGGAAGTGCATGTTTTCCCAGACAGCTAGCCAAGGCCTTGCCGCAGGCATGGAGGACTTGGAGTTCGTGCCTGGATTCAGACAGTTTTCATTTTAAACCTTATTGCGCTAAGTCAAGCGATCCACATTTTCTCTCTTCGTCTCAACTCAGATTGCGCGAATTCGCCTATGAGCAGTGGTCACTCAGCCGAAGCCCTCGCGAGGCGTTATCTGGGATAATTTTAATTAGCCCTCCTCTAAACCCGAAGCCGGTTTGATGGACTGTTTGAACGCGGATTCGTTTACTGTAACGCCAAATTCTCTACCATAGAGCCAACTAGCCACACTCTTTTGCGAGAGCTCTAATCTGCGGCACCGAGACCCTCGGTCTCACTATCTTGGCAGATCGGTCTCCTGTGGTAGGCGACCCTTTACTATCACCCAGACGTCTGGTTTCAGCCACCCAGCACTTCTGAGACGATTCAAGCAGCTGTCTGGCTGACACCTGCCCTCTTTCTCTTCACAGGCTGCGAAGCGACTTCTCCGCTGCTTGGAAGAGCTGCGCAAGGAAATGGGTGTGACCTTGCAAACCACTGCGGCTCCCGACGGGGTCCCGCTACCCGGCGACCGAGGTTGCCTACTTCTTCGTGCTCCTCCCGATGACCTTAGACTGGCCGTGGACTCCCAGATTGCGGACCTCTGTATCGGGGAAGTTTGGTCCTCCCTCGCGTTACGTTTGGAGCAACGTTACAGGCGCTGGAGCATGCAGTCCAGGGATGAATTGCTCTTCGTACGTAGAAGTCTCTATACTTTCTGGGTTTTTCTTCCTCTATTTGGCCGCCAGAACGGGGGTGCGCTGTGTAGGCACTGGAGTATAGTAAGTGGGCTTACTCATGAAATCTCAACAGAAATTCCGAAATGCCCTTCCGTTACGAAAAGATTAATTAAGTAGGGTTGTGAAACTAATCATTGTGCAGCATAATTCTATAATAATTCAGTTACCACCAGACGCCGGCTTTCGAACAAACATCTTTACGGCTGCATCCAAAAACCATACTCCCTAAAAATAACTACTTTATTAGCATGTATTTTTTCATTGATTTTCGATGCCCTTAAAGATTCAAATATATTTCATGGAAAACATGCATAAAAATATCCATTATTTTACTCATCCAGTAGAAAATTTCGTCTTTAATTTTCCACTCGAAGGAAGGGTATAATTTGGTTTCAAAAAACTTTCCCAATTTCCGAATACTTTTGAACCCGGCTTGCAGTTACACTTGCATTCAGGGTTCCAAAACTACAACCCGTATAATTTCCGCTTACGGAAAACCATACACTTTTCTTCTGTATTAAGAGGAGACCATATAGAGTTCATAAAATTAAGCAGTGGATTTGAACCACATCGTTACCTTTACAAGCCGCATAAATAAATGCAGAGACATGACGTTTTCTGAACGGCCATTTCACGGTATTAAAAAATCTCACAATTAGAAGCTTTTTTAAAACCGAATTATGCCCTTTGTTCGGGCGTAAAATTAAAAGAAGACGTAATGTTCTACTGAATGAGCAAAAGAATGAATATTATTATTCATGTTTTCCATGAAATACAATTGAGTCTTTAAGGGCATCGAAAATCAATGAAGAAAATGCATGCTACTTAAGCAGTCATTTTTTACGGAGTATGGTTTTTAGATGCAGCCGCAAAGAAGTTTCTTCGAAAGCCGGCGTCCGGTGGTAACTGAATTATTATAGAATTATGCTGCACGATGATTGGTTTCACAACCCTACTTAATTAATCTTTTCGAAACGGAAACGCATTTCGGAATTTCTGTTGAGATTTCATGAGTAAGCCCACCTGCTGTAACGGTTAATTTCTGAGAACATTTAAAAGCAACAGTTTATAAACTGGAGTGTCTGCTAAAAAGCGCACGGGGGACGCTGGGGTGGGACCCACCGATGCACCGAACCCCTCACAGCTATGCCATGCAGTGGCAGACTATCGGCGAAACGCGTATCTGGGCTTTTAGGTTTTAACTGTCGACTGGCGCCTTCATTGGGCAAATCAGGGTCTCCCGCGCCACGACGCGCTAAGGATCCTGACATGGGAAGCTGCCGACGGGATAGCTCCGTGTCTCTCAAGACTGAAAGTCAGGCTACAATGTCTTCTTCCTGTGATCTGTACGCCATCTCCAGCCACGTGAAATCCGAGCCGTCCTCATAGATGTCTTGCGCATGCAATGTCCAAACCGCGTGTGGCACGCTTAGATAGACCGTTTTGCTTTATGAGCCATTGCGCTCGCGTCCATTTCTTGTTTTCTCAACAGTACCTTGTTCCATAATAAAGCCGTCGAGGGAGGTGAGAGTGCGATAGATGCTGCGCAAGCCCCCCCGCTCCATGCCCATCTACGCGTCCACTCAGTGCGGCACACGACGGATGTTGTCGCTTGGTACAATCCGACTGTCAAGGGTACCAAGGCTGCTTTGAGAGTGGCTTTCAGTTATCTGTACAGGTGATTCTGCTCTGCTAGGAGGCCACTGGAACTGCAAGACAAAGCACGATGCGCGTTTGCATGCCCAGGCAATCAGGATAGATTGGCGACCGTTACTCCCGTTTGCCTTTCAGTACCGTGACCGTTCGAACTTGATCGAGTTCGAACAGGAGACGACGCCCTGGCTCAAGTATTTGACCGCTGATGTAGTTAATGGTGATCTAAGAGCTCAGGTTTGTGAGATTTGAGCGACTACCAACCGTAGCTACTTTAGTTTCTTCTGTCTTTATTGGGCTGTGCTTGGGGATAGTGTAAATGCCTCCAACCTTCAGCTGCATCATCGTGACCGCCCTCCAAAAAAGCACTTATGTCTCTGTGTAGACTACGACTTAGTGTATTTGTGGATTGACAGTTTGTTTCATCCGTCTGTCCCTTCTGAGATCATGATTCCATCTAGATGTCACTGCGCGGATGATTTTTGCGCCAACTGCTGCTTTTGATCCAACATCTGTATGGCCCACTCATACGCATATGTTACCCCATCCAAACAGAGACGGATAAAATTTGTCGACATGGAAACCCTTGGACAGTGTTTCAGGGAATTTCAGTCATTCGCCACTGATCTGCACGTCCTGACGGAATGCTTTAGCAATCCCAATGACGGTGGCCTTAAAGATCCTGCGACACAACCCATGCGGCTTATTCATCTGGATTTGTGTCTTCTACGTTGCACAGAGGGGATCGCTCGTTGGTTTCATATTTTTGACTCCTCAACGGCTACCTCACCAAACAAACCTTCTTCCAAGATCGTGCAACTATTTCGAGTGAGTCTATTTGAACCCTATCTATGCCTCTTGCTCTTCGGCTAATTGGTTGCTTTGGGAACCTCCGGCTTTTATTGCACATTTTTCATCCACATTATATTATTTCCAATTGTGAGTGGATGTAGACGCCCCATACATTTCGGCTTCATACTCACACCTGCCTATTGTCTATCGTCCTCTGCCACCAGCATGGTCGATGCCGTCCATTTCAGTGCTGAAATTAACAAAGATGAGGGATGAATCTATGACACCGAGCAAAGTATTTTATTCTTCAAAGCCTTCAGGTTTTTCTTCGAGTCCATCATCATAAATATGCAGGAAGCAAAAACGGGGGAAACAGTTAACCCGAGACATATCATCACAGTAAACCGTTTAAATCAGAGTTACTTATTTCGTTTGAGTAGTTATTTTACTTTACTGTAAGTTCTTTTGGATCTTGCCAGCAAATGGTGAACTTTCAACTGGCCTCCTCACGCCCGGCAGATCCCAGGCCTGACTCTACACAGGCAATATCACAGCCATCCTTACATGCAGCGAATAAAGTGCTTGAGGCAACCAGGTCTTCATTTGTGGAGGAGAGAGCACGCGCTCTCAAGTCTTGTTTCGCCTGCCTAACCCTTCTGCGCTCACATTTGACACGAAATAGCTTCGCCTGGCGAACCCGATTTGCCCGATGGCAGACGATCTTGCGCGAGGCCCAAACAATGTTCGCAAGCGAATCTGCTTCACTCCGAACCGCGATGGAGACACGCGATATCAAAGTGGCCATTTCAAAGGTCAGTTGTTTCGTGCCATTTACTGTCCAATTCAAATTCCCCGAAGAGACTACACCAAAGAAATTCATTGACCGTCCAGAAGTTCAGACGTGAGGTTTAAGTGACAGCCTACCTGTTCTTTGATTGTAATAGGGACTTTGGTGTTCCATCTACTTCAGCACTTCTGTCGTACTTTACCTTGGACCAGCTAAGTGTGTTCTTTCCCCTGTCACAGACTAGGGCCCAATCAATTATCGGGGAAATTTAATCGATAAAGGCATAACTCCTTCAGTTTTCATCTTTCTGCCCCTCTTAGACGCAGTAAATGTGTTAACTCATTAAATGGTAACTGCAATTCTGAAATGCGTTTCCGACACGAAAAGATTGCTTGAGTAGGGTTGTAATATTAATCTCCGCGCAGCATAATCCTATGATAGTTCAGAAGACGAAGATGCGATCATTGGACCAAGAAATTGATTGGTCTAACGTTTCGGATTCTCACACGAATCTATCATCAGACAGTCCTGTGATAATTCTGTTACTTCAGGATGTTTACTTTCGAATGACCTTCTTTCCGGTCGCCTGCAAAAACCACATTGTAAAGAAATAACTACTTAAGCGGCGTGAATTTTTTCATTGATTTTCGATGTCCTTATAAATTCAAATATATCTCATAGAAAACAGGCATGTAGATATTCATTGTTTTACTCATTTGGTAGGGAATTACGTTTTCTTCAAATTTTATACTTGAAGGAGGGATATAATTCGATTTTAGAAAACCTTCCCAATTCCCGAATAATTTTAAAGTCGACCTGTCGTTACACTTACATTCAGGGTTTCGTGTATGGAAAACCATACATTTCTTTACAGTATTAAGGGGAGACAACGTGGGATTCATAAAATTTAGCAGTGGATTGAAGCCATATTGTAAACTTTACAAACCACATTAGTGAATACAGAAACAGGAGGTTTTATGAACAGGCATTCCATGGTCTTGAAAAATCTCATAATTAAAAACTTTTTAATTCGAATTCCGTCCTTCCTTCAAGTATAAAATTTGAAGAAGACGCAATGTTCTACCGAATGTGTAAGGCAATGAATATCTATGTGCATATTTTCTATGGGATATATTTGAATTTTTAGGGGCATCGAAAATCAATGAGAAAAAATCACGGTACTCAAGTAGTCCTTTTTTACAGAGCGTAGTTCCTGCATGTGGCCGGAAAGAATTTCATTCAAAAGTAGACGTCCTGAAGTAACAGAATTACCATGGAATTATGCTGCATGATGATTAATGTAACAACCCTATTTAAGTAATCTTTTCAAGTCGAAAAGACATTTCAGAATTTCGGTCAACATTTCATGAGTTAGCACATACTGTAACTCGTCGTCTTGCCTCTAGGACAAAAAGGGAATGTGTTCTCCCCGCTCCGCTACTACGAAAAGGCGAGTGACCTCTCCGACGTACTGCGGGAATTGCATTCGACAGATCACGTATGCCTGGCTCGGTTTCAGTGCACCGGATTCTGGTTTGTCCTGGGGCTACTAATCTGGGTTAACATGCCAGGTCAGTGACAGATCTGTGAGCACCCTTCGCTCATGACTTTGGCCGCTTCTGTTGACAACTGACAGAACCTCATCCCGTGGCTCATCTGGCAGAAACTCAAGCCTTGCGAGTGACCGGATCCCGGTCCAAAACCTAGTCTTCTTCTTGTCTGGTTGACGACGCAACTCACTCCGAGGGGCCTTTTTAATCTGCCGATGTGATTATAAAGGAACCTCGTCGTAGATCGTTGCAATTGACACTGGACCGTATCTTAGAACGTCCCGTCTCAGTTTTTGGCAAACTTTCCTCGTTGTCTCTCTGCGAAACGTTAGGCGCCGCCAAGACAGTCCCTTGTTGGTTCATGAGATGCTGGATGAGCTTGAAAGATCTTTACCTTTCTCACTTGTGTGCCTCTTATTATTTTGCTGTTCTAGGTGGCCTCGATGGTATCGCATTTGTTCCGGGGGCCGGACATGGAGGCAGTTCGGACTGGAGTTCGTTACTTACTCCCCATCTCCTCTCAGCATGATAAATTCCTCGACGATGTGGCCGTATTTAATGAAGACATTAGTCTTCTTCTTCGTCAGGTTAGTCCGAGCTTTCGCATTCAGTGAGCTCTCGCGCTGTAGCCGAGTAGTTGGTTTGCTCCTGTTGTCGATGCTAGCGCAAAACCTGTTTACAAACTTACAAAAAACAGTCTCACACTGCATTCTTTCTCCCTAACAGACTGTAAAGGACCTGCTGAATTCAACCTCTTTTGGCGAGGAGGAAGAGAACAGCATGCTAACCTCCCACCTGGAGCGAACTCTGCAGTTTGCTGAGGCCAGCTTAACAAAGTTACCCTCAGGCGTAGTTCAGGGGTCTCCAATATCAGCAATTGAGACGATTGAGGTAGGTCGACAATTAAAGTGCCTATTCCCTCTTCCTCAGTTACCAAAACCCTTTCTTTCGTACCTGGACTCCTGTGTTCACTTTTTCGTTCCTTATTGTCAGCATGTCCTTCCCGGCTGCTGCAGTCTTCTCACACCTCCGCTCTTTTATCTTTCCCTATTTTCATTCGTTATGACAGATAAAGGTGAAGGTTCGAGTTCCAGGTGTGTAAATGAAGAAGGTGGGTGGTCGAGCACCGGAACATTCTGTTTTTTGTTCTGAGCTTTGGAACCCGTGGAGGAGTCCAACATCAGAACGACAATTACGGGGTGTGTTGGCCAGTCATCGATTGATGACGCAAGCCTGGAGATGACTGTTCAGGCCTCGGTACGCCAGCGCCAGATCGATAAATCGATTAACCGAGTTTTCCTCCGAGGCCCAAGCCTCAATCCATTCCCGGTCTATTTTTTATCTGATGTGGTCGATTATCCCGGCGGCCTGAAGCGTACAGAGCCCTGTGCGCCAGTGCCATCAATCGATGATTGGCTAGCACGTCCTATAATTGTCGCTCGTTCTGTTGTTGCCGCTGTCCCTGATGATGGACTTCTGCACAAGTTCGAAAGTTCACAACAGTAAACAGGCTGTTCCGGTGCTCGACCAGTCTTCTTCATCATTTCTAAAATATTCCCCCACGCTGACCAGACGCATCTCAAATGAAATTTGGTGTGGTGTACTTTCGACCGCTATTTGTGGCCGTAACGGCAACCCTAACCCTAACGGTAACCGAAATCGTAAACGTAACCGTAGCCCTTAGACATAGCCGTAACTGAGAAGCCTAACCGTAATACTGGAACCTAGTCGTACGCTCAAACCCTAATCATAACCCGAAAACCTAAGCCTAAAGGCATAACCCTAACCGGAAAATCGGAAACCATTAACCGGTACCCTAATCCTAACCTCAAACGTAAAACGGAAGCCAAATGGGTCAGATGTGATTATGGAGCCCCACAAAATAACCCCAGCCACCTGTAATGCGGGTCCGGGCTACCAACTGGGATCTAGCCCGGCTTACTTCGTGCAGTCTGTACGTGGAAACCGTGTAAATACGTGCAGAATTGTACGGAAACACGGTCCTATAATTGGCATGATTAGCGAGATTTAAATGTTACACTTACAACCAAATGTCTCCAGGCGTACAGCAGAAAGATGTGGCGTATAGTCAGATGGGCAGTGTCAGTTGCGCGGGAAGAAAAGGGGAGATTCAAACAAATGGTACGAGGGTTGGAGGAAAACAGAAGGCCATAATTTTCCGAGGCAGACAAAAAATTTAAAGTATACGGTAAAAGGTGTCAAAAAAGGGACAACATACGTGGGAACGTACATTTGGTACAATCAGATTCCTTGATGATTCAGCGCTAAGCCACAGGCTCAACGCTTGGCAGCTGAGACCTCGAAAGACCCACACGCGTGGAAGTAACGCTAAATGCTAACAATGGGATACGGACATTCAACTTGCCTCTATCTATGCCTAAAGCCCACATAGACTGTCAGATAACCATGAGAAAGATAGAAGAAGCGGCAAACCACAGGAATTTATGACCCTCCTGTAAGTGTGAGGCCTGGTTACCAAGCAGGAACACCAGTGGCAGATAGCTGAGCGTTTGTTACTGGCTGCGAAATAAGTAGACTCGTGCCCCATCACTTAACTGCGGAGAGCCAGCAGTGATGGTGCTGGCAGAGAATGTAGAGATTTGGTCTCGGGCAACCTGAATACCACGTAATATGCCGTAGAGGCCGGTGACGATGTGAGGACAGGCCGGATATGAGCAGTTATCGAATAATTTCCTGCCTATCACTCTCCTGCACACTGGACCCCGTTGGGGAATAGGTAACCAAACTTGTATCAACCCCATCAGACTCCATATTGTGCAATTTCCACAATCAGGAATCTCCACTCATTTAAATTGCTTTCGCCGCAACCGACCTGCCCCGAATACCCGCCAATAGACCAAATCACAAATATGCGGGCCGGCCTCCGAGGATAAAGAGGAAAGAACTGTGTGCACAGTGTTGGTTGTAAGGTGAGAACGCTTCTTGCAGTGGCAACGCAGAGTCTAACCACTCGAATCCTGGCACAATTACGATATGGATGTTAACTGACTCTTCAAGGTGCGCTTGGCAAGTCAGAATGGTGCGCGACTCTGAGGAATTCTTTCACCGACAGCACAGCAGCGGTATCATTCTCAATTTTGATCTACATTGTGTTAAAATCGATCTGAGTGGTCAGGTCAAGGCTTCATCTATGTTCTGAGAATCGGCGTCATCGAGACAGGCATTCGCACATATCGTTATGATGCTATCAATGGTAGAGGGGCGCTCACCGATCGTGTTACGGAACTCACTCGTCCCGTTGAGCCCAACCAGCAGCCGCACAGCGGCGCATGATATAGGTAAAATTGCATTATTGACGAAGACAAGGGAGACTGAAATGACCATTTCGCCGAAGAACTTCAATGCAAACCGGTCGTTTGTGATGTGACAAAAAGAAAACCGAATAATTTAGTTACAAGGAGTGCGCTATTGCTCCTCTTTCGATTTTCCGTCTTTTCACGTCTCTAACCACTGAGCCACGGGCTCGTTGTCCTGTCGATTACGATCAGTTAGAGACGTTGGACTTCTAACCAACATGTCGCGGGACCGAGGCCCAGGTGTTCCACACTTCGGAGTTCGGTATGACTGGCTGACGGCGGCTAATAAGCCAGAAATGGCCATTCCAATCTCCCTTGTCTTTGTCGGCAATGTTGTTCGGCGCTAGCAATGCCACAGTTGCCGCTAACCACATGCTAACTGAACTTATATGCCGCGAAGGCGTACCTTTTATCACGATTTTCCGGCAGTAGTCAGGTGTGGCCCTATGTTGAATTAGCAGCTTGTCACCGAAGAACTTCAATGGAAACCGGTCGTTCATAATATGATGACGTTAAAGAGGAAAACCGAATAAGTCAGTTACGATGAGTGCGCCATTATCCCTCCTTCGATTATCTGTCTTTTTAGGCCCTTTCTCCACGCTGCTTTTCCATTGTTTCTCGAGTTTCCAGTTCTTCTTTCTTTTCTCCCTCTTTTCTTCGAAACCTTCGCAGAACTTACTCCGTCATGCTACGAAAATGGCCCACCTTGTTCTGCTCTCTGGAAGCTGTGCAGCTGATCACCAGAGGGTGTCAGATCGCTACTCCGAATTCTTCCGTCGAGTCTCTGCTCGATTGAGGGAGGAACTGGCGCAAAAGTGGCAAATCTCTGACCTCCAGAATTGCCTTGCCGCCTTGGAAGGTGTTTTGATTTTGTTTTATTTCCTCCTCCTCCTCCTCCTCCTCCTCCTCCTCCTCCTCCTCCTCATCCCTTCCCTTCATCATCGGCATTGTCGTCAGAGTTTCCCATATTAAGTTGCCTTTGTCTGTTCAGGACCCGACACAGCTTGCCGGTGACGAATCCAGCCGCCAGAATGGCGCGTATGTTAGGATATAACCGATCGGTGAAAGCATAGAAGTTATTTTGTCGGCCGGATCTTATTTCGTAGCCTGTCGTACAGGTCCGGTGGTAATAGAGGGTTTAACACTGGCCCCTTATCCCCAACTCTAACCCTAATCGCTAACCGTAACCCCAACCTCTAACCCTAACCCATAAACCTAACCCCAAATCTAACCCCTAACCATAACCCTTAACGCTGACCCCTAGTCCTGACCCTTAAACCCAACCCCCAGCCCAACTCTGACCCCTAACACTAGCCCCTAATCATAGTCCTAACCCTAACACCTAACATCAACCCCTGGCCTCTATCCCTAACACCAACCCCTTAACATTAACCCCTAACCCCTAACACTAACCGCAACCCCTAACTCCTGACCCCTAACCCTGACTCCGGTCCCTAACACTAACCCCTAACCATAACTCGACCCCCCTTATATTAACCGCTAACTCCTTACCCCAGCCCTAACCCTTAACGCTAGCCCCTAGCTCCTAACTCTATTTCTAATTCCTAACGTTAACCGCTAGCTTTAACTCCAACCCCTAAACCTAGCCCCTAACCCTAACTCGAACCCCCAATCACAACTCCTAACCTTAGTCCTAACCTCCTAATCTCTAACCCTATCCCCTAACACTAATCCCTAACAAGTGCGGCTACGAAATAAGATCTTTCCATTTTTTAGTCGTCCACTGCCATGCATCAGCTGTCTTTGGATATGTGGGCATCGTCATCCTCATCAGGCGATATTGAGAACCTGACGAAAAGCTCCCTACCTTAGACTGTCATCATACGTTGAACGCTCGGTTTGCTTTTATATCTATTAGGGCTGCCCCCAACTCGACGCGGCATTTTTGTCGCCCGGTTTTCAGGCGTGGTGGGAAACCGCCACCCAGCAGATCAGTCTCGCTTACTGACAGGGCCCGCTCCCGAGTTAGCAATTGGCATGTCGCCGGCAATCCCCGATGAGTCCGCCCATGTTGGCGCCAGAGCTCAACCAATGGGAACAGGCGGATCAGAAAAAGTCATCGCCCTTTAAATACGCGCCTCTCTGAAACTACTAAGAAACACATTTTGCGTAAAAAAAGGCAGCGAGGTCGAGTAGTTGTGTGCAAAAGAAAAACTATTGGGAATGCGCGGTTGTACTTTCGGTGGTTAAGAAATAGTTGCCCCACCCCTAACCCATAACCTTGACCTTAACCTCTAGCCCTAACACCTAACTCAAACGCCTAACCCCAACCCCAACAGTATTTTGTTCACTAGGTGGGGCTACATAGTCACATCTTACCGGCTTTTTCTGTACTGCGTTAGAGCAATAAATAAAATGCGCAATATCCGAGGTACCCTTAACTGATCATATAAATTCCGGTTATCGCGTTTCCTGGGGTGGGTAACCTACTGTATAACTGCATTTACTTCTCTGCTAACTGCTGTGGAAAGGAACTGCATTCGCTGGACCAGAGTGGTTGTATGTCTCCTCATTTATATAGTAAGGCAATTTTCGCAGTGACTTTTGGATTTGGGGGATGGATTCCAATTTTAGACCAGGCCTTTCAACTCCTCGTCATGAAAAGTTCTACGCTCAGAAGGAACTGTGAAACGGCTAACCTGTCCCCTCCCCCCATAGATCGACTAAAACTGCAAAAAACGCTCTAACCAGCCGCATCTCTTGTTACTGCCTTTCAGCTGTCATAGACGCTCTTGCCCAGAAGCACCCGCTGTTAGCCCGCTTGCCTCGAATCACCCTAGACGGGCTGCAACCACGCACCTACGACCTGCCCGCACTGACGCTTGGGTCGGGGACAGAGACGTCACCACCTCTGGACACCCTCGAGATTTTCCTCGCTCGTGGAGAGGATGTTCTCACGCGCCTGGCGAGGATTTCCGGCTGTGGCCAATCAAATTCCGACGACCTGGATCATTACAAACGCCTGCGTCGCCATCTTTTACTTTCTGTACGCAACCTCCGTTCCCAGGCTGCTCGGGCAGTCAGAGCCCAAGAATGCCTGCGCGAGGTCACCACCCAGCTGGTTCATTGGCTGGATGAAAGTGAAACCACCTTCCACGCCGTCCGGAGTGCCCTGGTTTCGGACAACCCTTCAACCTCCGCGGCCGATGCCGTGGAGGACATAGACCAGCTGAATGAACATCTCGGACGTCTGGACGACATATTTGCAGAGCTCTACGTCGTGCAGAGTTACGTTATCTCCAAGCAACTGCCGCATTTCACTGCTGCCTGCCTTTCGGACGACCAGACCATGCAGCTGGTCGAACTCGCGACTACAACTGCTGCCCGATTTCAACGCCTGCGTCTGTCCATCACGGAGGCTGTCTCGCAGGGCCACCATCTCCTCCTTCAGTGCGTTCGAGGTGACCGGGAGATTGGACGGTCGGAGCGACCTGCCTTCCTACGGAGGTACCGTCACACACTGGGATGCCTACGTGATTGGCTATTTGGCGCTCTGAGGCATCAGCAAGACCGTAGTCAGCACTGCGGACGACCTCGGAGTCCCCACGATTTGCTGAGCTTCTGCGCCCGCCTAGCCACACGATGGAGTCTCTTTACTCAGCTCTCACAGCTCCTGGTGGCGGACGCTGTGAACGCATCACCGACACCGTTGCCACAGCACGACGACTCTTCCACAATGGAGCAACTGCGGCTGGAAAGTGACGAATTGCTGGAATTCTGGAGCCAATGCATGCGGGTTACAGATGCGAATGTGGCCTTATTGGAAGCTGTTGAGGTGGGATGTGATCAACTAGATGAAGATCTGGATGAGGTCGAGGTGGAGGCTGCCGAGCTAGAGGCATGGGCTGCTCAGATGCGCGTCTTTTCACGTGACTCAGGAGCCACCATCTCCAAAGTTTTACAGGTTAGTGTGACTAGGTTTTTTCCCTATCTGACCGTTTTCCTTATGGTAACCATGCCTAACAGAGTCAACAGATAGTACTGGCAGAGTCAAAGATGGATTTAATGGCTGCTTCCGGCTTCAACCTGCCATGCCTCAGCCAGATGTCAGGATGTTCTGGAATTTCGATCCGGGCCAGCTGATTACTGAGTATGCGGGTCAGACGATCTACCGATGTAGTCACCGACTCACGTCGAGTCGACCAAAATCGAGGATACTTATCGTCGTAGGAGAGTAGTATGCACTGACCTATCCTGCGTACAGAAGGGAATACGATTGATTCCATACCGCCCTGGGCTTCTAGGCGCAAAGTTTTGTCTCCCGCAGTCAGGTTAGATCGTGGAACAACACTTGCGCGTGGATGACCAGTTAATTGAAAACTGTACTGCTCTTCCTTTTTATGTTCCTCAGTTTTCGAACTGATCTCACCTCGATCACTGAAATTTCGACGGATTCGTACGAATGTTGGGCACACCCACCGGATCGGGGGGTCGATTTAGTTTTTGTTTGGCCGTTTGACAGAAAGTGTGATCAGCAGTGTCTGAAGTTGTCCGCAGACTCCCACATTCCATTCCATATATTCCAGAGTTCGAGTGGGAAAGCGGTCTACGCTGTCTTGGATGACTTAATGTCCAAACTTGCTTCCAATGTCTCCAAGCCTATTCGAGATGCAGTCTTGTGGCTTTGCGACGCAATGAGCGTGCTGTAGACATCATTACGTCCTGTAGTAACAGATAATCCGTCAGTGTGTTGAAGAATGCATACTTGTGGAGAGAACACAGTTTTATCTGGCGCGAACTCAAATCAAACAAAGTGATTTTATGATGATGCGGAGTTCCGAGGACAGTTGAGGGCTTTTTGCTGATAACAGGGACGAATCTAGAGCTTTTTATTCTCAAAGCCTCACTGATTCTTCCCTGACTGTGCGTCATGACAGAGGCGGACGAGGTTGAGGATCACTGTGATGTCATTCACTTTGACTGGTTCACTAGCGTTACAAAATCCTCCTTGAGACGCCTGCTATGGACTTCTTTCCGTAAGCCGGGGGTGGTTTGAGACAGCCAGACGGAAGCCTCTGGCGGCAACGGCGGTGCTGTCTGATCCTTCAGCCTTCGACAGCAAGTGGTCTGGGCAGTGACTGAACCCACGGATGGTCTTGGTCAGAACCATTTTGACTGCCGACGCCAGCATTCCACGGCTGTTGTGGTCTTGCCGCGCGCAGACTGCTCGACCTCGCTACGCAGCTCCCTGAGATTCCGATCGTCATTAAGGCGCGCAGCCCTTTCACAATCAGCTAGACGGACCGTCTTGTCAGATCTACAAAATCCTTATAGAGATGCCCGTTGTAGTCTTGTGCCTTCTGGAAGACCCTGTGGAGAATGCGCCTCAGTTTACGTCGGTTGACTTCTGCGGAAGGCATGTCAGAGGGGGTTTTTCTGTTCGTCAAAGCGGCGAAACGGGTAGAGCTAGGTCGATGGAAACCCATGGCAGTGACGACGGTGACGTTGGCCTGATTCTTTGACCGGCCAATTTTGTGCTTCCCCATAGGTGGTGTTTTCAAAAACATCCAGTCTGAGTCATAAATGGGCCCACAGATAAATGTGGTGAGTTGGCTGCTACTGTCTGAATCACTCACGATGCGAATGTCCAACGCTGAGTTGGCCAGTTCAGCGTGCTTGAATAAGCATGCAGTCGAGCTGGTTTTCAGTACCAGGTGGCTTTATATCTGCCTGGTGCAGACAATTGCAGCGGCCAAGGGGTTCCAGCGCAGCCATATGGGTATGTCTCTCCTCATTCCCGCAGTAAGTCATCTCTGTGTAGTGGCCAAGTGCACGAGCCTCGTAGATGCGCCCGCCTTTCCCGCTTAGGCTCTCGACTTACCGAAAACAACAAGATTCAATTTAGGGGCACGCCTAACTGGAGTTGGAAACTCGTGAAGCATACAAGGTTAGTTAATACGTCGCCCTAACTGGAGCATTGATTGCATCAGAAAAATGTGTGCGCAGGCAACTCTCGATGATGCCGGTTCCCAGAACATACCTGAAGCCTTGACCTGATCACTCAGACCGATTTTAACGCCGTGTCGATAAGAATTGAGAATGGCGCCGCTGCTATGATGACGGTGGAAGCACTTCTTAGGACTAATTATTGCACTTTTGCACAGGTCATGATTTGCCTAGCACAACTTGCAGTGCCAGGTAGCGTCCACATTGTACTGCGCCAATAGCTGCGCAGCTTGGGTTTGCGTTATTGCTGCAGGAAGCGCTTTCACGTCGCAACACGCGACACGTACAGTTCTTTCCTCCCTCCGAAGAGACCAACCTTCGTATTTATAAGCTGGCTCATTCGCCGGAGATCGCGACGGCTCGTTTACTGCGGGCGCAACTGAATGATTGGGGATTCGATATTGAGGAACTTACATGCCATGGAGGTCGAGGTGGTTGATGCAAGTTGGGTTCCTCCGTCTTAAAGTAGGTCCCTTGGATGGAGGTCTGGTGCGCTAGACAGCGATCGGCGGAAACTTATCCAATGGCTTTTTATGCTCGACCCGTCACCGGTCTGTCTGGTGCTTTACAGGATATTAGGACTGCTGGAGACCACACATCCTGCCAGCACCGCCCATGCTGATTTGCTATTGTTAATTCACCAGACGCAAGTCATTATTTCACAGCTAGCGGTCGGTAGGGCCTGTTCGACTATCCGTCGCCAGCGCCCACGCTGGGTAGCCAGATACTGCATCGGAAACTCCGCGTCTTTTCTCCCAGCTGCACTTTTATGCATTTTTGCTAGAATTTTTTTCAGAATTCAAATTTGATCGAGTGATTTTATCTAGGCTAGTGTTCCCTTTCACTGCTCCTGTGTCTGTTTTTTTCTAAAGCGTCTGAAGGAACACCACCAGTTCCAGGTTGATCGTCTTCAAGCCATCCAGTCGCGACTCAGCAGCCTCGCCCAGACACCTGCCGGATACCTTGACTGGCCAGAACTCCCAGCCGAGCTGCAGACCAGGTTTGTCAAGACACCATCAGGCATCCGTGATCCCTGTCCGCTACTGTCAACTTCCTCCGTGGAGGGCTTGCAGTCGCGGATTGCCGATCTTGCAGAGAGGTATCAGCGTCTCCTGCCCAGCTTCTTCGATGAAGCCCAGTGTGGGGCCTTCACCTTCGCGGAGTCTTCTGAGACCAAAATTGCGGACCTCGAGGCCGCAGCCATCTCCGCCGAAAACTTCTTATCCATCCTACAGCGGTGTGCGAACAATCCGTCAGGTGAACGACGGTCCACGCAGGCGGACATTCTCTTCTTAGACTGTGCTCTCCAGGCTCAGTTGGGCATTATGCAAGAGCTGCGAGAGAAGCATGCTATCGTGCTGTCCTGCATTCAAACACTTGAGAACTCCGTTAACGATGACTCATTTGGCCCGTCTTTAAAGGTTAGTCCTTAGCTTGCCTTCACTCTTCAAAGTTCTTTCGAAGAAAACGCTCTTATGTTGGTACATCTGTGTTGCCGTTTTTCTGCTACACAGGGTCTTCTGGAGACAACAATTGCCCGGTTAAAAGATCGCTTCCTCAGCTCGATCAAGGTAATGGACAAATGCTGTTCAGTGGACTTTGGCGCCTCAGTTAACAGGGATGACCATGCCCTTGAAAGCGCCGACCCCGTTCACCCTATGTCACGTGGAACACGCTCATCGTCGTCGTCAACTTTGTCCGCACTTGCTGCCCGATTTGCCTCGGAAACTGATTTGCCGTCCGTTCGGTCACATCTATTCACTCTACTGTCCAATTTGGAGGCCGCATTGCCTACTGACGACTATCACAGTCTCGGGCGACAGGGGACCCACTTGAACCGGTTCGATGCAGACGATTTTCATCCGCCGCCGCCTCCACCAGGGAGGTCTGAGAGACTGGAGGAATCTTTGGACTCCTTCGTCAGATTCTACTCAGGCCTGTCGGCAGACCATCGCATACCAGAGGAAGTAGTTCACGTTCCAATTCTACTGCTCCGTCTTCGAGAACTCGAACGAGTTGCGCAGCCTGGACCCTTTCCCACCGAGGACCCGTCGCGCGTTAGTATGTCTTTACCTGATCGCCAGTCCGGTACGTCTTGCACGACAGCGTGTGGATATCTCGCCGGACTTTGTTCCACCGCCATTTTCCTGCCTGGCCAATCACAGGATGATTCAGCCATCGGGAAGGCCCTCGATGCAGTCGTCGAGTTCTTACGCGATTCTGTCAACGACGGCGCGGTCGGTTCGCAAGGTCATTTGAGCAGTCATCTAAAACACTTTCTAGACGTAAGTCTCTTCTTCACAGCGCCTTTCGCCGCTCACGTTCCTCTGTATGAACAGTTTTTTCCCCAGGAAGAACACTGATGGCTAGAGATAGGCTGTGAAACCCCACTGGGTTTGCATGTACAGGTAACTACCATATTTGTTTTAGAAGGCGTCGTTTTACTTATTAATCCATAACTACAGGAAGTCTCTCTTTATATGTTATCCAACACTTTGAAATAGCCGCACACACCGAGTTGTTTCAGTTTAACTTTTTTAGTGATAAGTTATTTGACATGGTGTTTTCGCTCCCCCTCCTTGTAATCCCTTTATCTTACCTTGATTTCCTAGTTATCCCAATGTGCTTGCATGGCCTTTCGTTGCTAATTCCGTACGCCGTGACTTACAGTAGGTGGGCTGACTCATGAAATGTCAACCGAAATTCTGCAATGCGTTTTCGTTTCGGAAAGATTAATTAAGTAGGGTTGTAAAACTTGTCAGCCTGCAACATAATTCTATAATAATTCAGTTACCTCAGGACGCCCGCTTTCAAACAAACTTCTTTCCGGCTGCATGCATAAACTATACTCTATAAAAAATGACTACTTAAGTAGCATGCATTTTTCTCATTGGTGGAACTTTCCAATACCATGAAATGGCCGTTCATAAATCGTCATATCTCTGCATTTGCCAATGTGGCTTGTAAAGTTAACAATATGGATCAAATCCACTGCTTAATTTTATGAACCCTATATGATCCCCCTTTATTGCCGTAGAGAAATGTGTGGTTTTCCATATGCGAAAAATATACGGCTTGTAGTTTGGAAACCCTGAATCCCAGTGTGACGGTAGATCGGGTTCAAAATTATTCGGGAATTGGGAAAGTTTTTAAAAGCCGAATTATACCCTTCCTTCGAGTATAAAATTAGAATAAGACGTAATTTTTCTACCGACTGGGCAAAAGAATGAATATGTTTATGCATGTTTCTTCTTCACAGCGCCTTTCGCCGCTCATGTTCCTCTGTATGAACAGTTTTTTCCCCAGGAAGAACACTGATGGGTGGGGATAGGCCGTGCAACCCCACTGGGTTTGCACGTATAGGCCACTACCATATTTGTTTTAGAAGGCCTTGTTTTGTTCTTTAATCCATAGCTACAGGAAGTCTCCCCTTATGTGTTATCCAACACTTTGATATATAGTCAGTTTATTAAGGGAATGAGGCTTTCGCCCTTGAGCTCCCTATTCATATCGATAAAGAGGAAGTGAATCAATAATTACATCGGCAAATGTGAAATGCCAAAGTTTGCGGTAAGTGTGAGCCAGGCGCAAACTGCCGCCGCTAAAACAATCGTGATTATATGTACAGTAGTTTCTCAGCAAATGAGCATCTAGTCTACACTTAAAGGATTCGACAGTTTTGGAAAAAATGACCGCATCAGGGAGTCCGTTCTGTGCTCCAATGACCCTGTGAGAGAAGGCGTTCCGTCGGACGTCCGAATGAGCCAGCTTCCTCTGCAGTTTGAAAGGATGCCCACGCAGACGGTCATTCCCGGCCAATTCGAAGAATTCATCAAAGTCTAGGACGTACTCACGGCCTCTGACAATCCTGTCGGTTCGAATGAAATCGCCGCGCAGTTGCCTGTACTTGAGAAGAACCAGATTTAGTTCGGTCAGCCTGATTTCGTAAGACAAATGATGAAGATTCTTGACCATCTTCGTAGCCATCGCCTGTACCCTTTCCAGTCGTTGATAACCTTTCTTCAACCACGGTCGCCAGGCCTGGACTGCATACTCCAAGTGAGACCGGACGTATGCTCCAAAGGTTTTTTTCCGAACAGCCCTTTATCGATCTGCGCAAATCCTCGCCTCCGCGCAAATAACACCCTTATCGCACTTTTGCCTGCCCTTTGATACTGTTGTTTCAGTTTGACTTTAGTGATAAATTATTTGGCATGGTGTTTTCGCTCCCCCTCCTTGTAATCCCTTTGTCTTACCTTGATTTCCCAGTTATCTCAGTGTGCTTGCATTGCCTTTAGTTGTCGATTCCGTGCACCGTGACTTACTTATTCCTTTCGAAAGAGTAGTTAAACCTTTTGGTGCAGTGTCGTTACTCAGCGTACTGTGCTTGTTGCAAGGATCGCCGACTGCGTTTTGGGTTACTTTGCCTCGGTTAGAACACAAACGTTCTGCTTCCGCAATATCTCTGGACGGTTTCCATTGTCGAACGCGTACGCCTGACTTATCTATTTCTTTAATAATAATACTTGTGCATAGTCCCTCTCATAAACAATAGTAAGACAGTTAAATTAAATTGAGAGATGGGGTCACACCGTCGCCAGAAACCCTATAGAGTTCTGAATGGAAGTTTCACAGTCTCTCGATTTAACCAGTTATCCTAGGCCGAATTCCTTGTTTTTTTTTACTAAATTAGGCTCAACTACTTGACGTACTGAATCGCCTTCTCGGATGTCTCCTTCTGCTTGGAAACTTGGACTTGCAAAGAGCCAGTGGATGTCGGCAGACCTTCCTACTCAACCTAATCAAGACCGCCACCAAAATGATCGCTCAGGTGGAGGCTTCGGCAGACCTGCGTCGTCGCCAGCAGAATGTTGAAACCGCTGCGCGCGCGGAACGAGAGCTCCATGTCATCCTTCTGGGCATGGAGACTGTTAGCATGGGACAAAGATCAGGTAAACGACTTACTCTAGGCCCTCTATTATTTGCATATTCCCTTCCGATCAAAACACCAGAATATATTTTTCGCCTCTTTCCATATAACTTCGCATAATGGTTTACTTGCAAAATCTTCCTCTCATTTGCGAAGTGTATGTGATTTTAGGAAACAAACGCAGATCCCTACGCTCTTCTCTAGAACTCTTGACAGTTCTGCTCTTCAATGACGGGCATCTTCGAAAACTGCTGGCTGAGTCCTCATCGCGAGCCGAGCAGGAGACCAGGGTTTTAGGCCTCTACGCTCAACTGACACAGGCATTGGTATATGATGAAGTCGGGGAGACGAGACAGGCGTTTGCCGACCTATATACAGCCAGTGGGAAGTTACTTTCAGTGGTCCAGTGTCTCCCGTCCCCTAGAAATTTGAAGGTAGGTCCCCATATCCCTGGCTGTCTCTTGTGGAAAACTTTTGCACTTACAAGAATTGCAGCATCATAACAACACAAGATCTTGGAGCACCACCTGCAGTGTTAAGAGTTTATCTGATCGTTATATGTTATCGTGCGCTAAACATGCCCTGCACAAACCCGCAACTGTTCACCAAAACGATCTTGTATACTAGTCCGTTTACGGAGACAACTAGGGAGGAGTGGGGAAAATTTTTTGCCTACTGAGCTTCTGCAGACTTCGCTGACACGGTATTTACGAGCTAGTATTCTAACTCAGCAGCTATTTTATCCCCGACACAGCTCTTTACAACACTGTTTTCTCTGTCCTGCCCCCTTTGAATGACTCGTAGCTAGGACCTTTTAGTTCTTCTTGAGATATCGATCAAGTTCCGCTTCCGTTTTCATAGTGGCGAAGTGACCTAATAGTCCCTTGCCCTCTCCCTTACTTTTCAGCTTTCAGCTGATTATATGGCCGCTGTCGCTGCTGCTGTTGACAAGATATCCGTCAGCCTGGAAAGCGTACGACTTCTCCAGCCTTCCAGCAACCCTGAATGTTCTTCCACAGATGTCATCCGTGCTGTGGCCGAGGCAGAAGTCCTTGTGTATTCTGGCCTTGGTGACTGCCTTTCAAACTTCGTGGCCTTCAGTGGGAAGGCGCTACAACCTCCGAGTAGCCCACGTTCGCCCACTCGCCTTATTGAAGCATTTCGCCAATCTTTGACCTCTGTGCTCTCCCTGCTTGACAAAACATCTGTCAGTGAAGATGGTCTGGACTCAGTAGCGCCTTCCGATGAATATTTAGAACAATTTTCCATGCTTTCAAACTCCCAGGTCCTCTCTGAATCCGAAGTTTGCGTCAGAGACGCTGCTCTAGTTTTAGGAACGGTGAGTTCAGCGCGACGTATTACTTATCTAAAACGTTTACTTTTTTGTAATTTAGTAGCGTATGCATTTCCGACTAACTTTGTCGTCTTTGGTCCTAATTGGTTTTCTGGTTTTCCAGGTCATCGAGCTGGACTTGGCGTTTATAGAGGCGCTCCTTGCAAACCTTGAAGCTTACTGTCATCAGGGCGCATGTACTCGTGAGAAGTTCAGAGCTGACTTTGCCGCAGCGAAAATTGCACTGTCTGAGAGGTGATTGGTTTGATAAATAGCTTTTTCGTAAACTCACCGCTCTTGCTATTTGCGGGAATGACTATTCAGTCCTGAGATCTTGCCTTTGATGATGTGAAAAGTTCGTTGTTTTTAATTTTAAGTCTAATGTGAATACGTCTTACGGGATGTTGCGTGAAATCACTGTGTCCAGTAAATCTGTATTCAGTCTAGTTTACTCTAGGTTTGGTATGGTTCCTCAAATGTGGTTTCACGCGTAGGGTTCCTACGAAGACGTATTTACGAGTACTCTTTGATCTCTCTCTCCAACGCTGTGTCCACTGTATATGGCCGAAAAGAAAGCGTTGTTATATGGAAATAAACATGAAATTTCTCTGCCTAACGCACATAAATCCATATATTTACGGAGACATTGCTTACTTTCTAACGTAGACACAAAGTTTCAGAGTTATTGATAAGCATTATTTTCGTAACCCCTTCTGAACGTCTTGTGAGCTTTCGGTGCGAGAGCATCTTGGCACAGACAATCTGTTCGACGTTTACAGGGGGCGCTCGCCGATCGAACTTCTGAACTCACTCGTCCCGCTGTGCCTTGGGGCTCTCTTACGAGCCCCGCCATATCTTGACAACATGAGTTTCATCGGGAGAAGACCCACAGTTCACTGCTATTAGACGGCACATACATTCAGACAACCATCTCAAATGGTGTTCTATTCCGATTTTATTCAAACAAAAGTATTTCATTCTCTTTGTCAAAAAATTCTTAAGTAGTTTTCTTGTCTGTTGAGCAATTATAAGAAAAAGCGGTCGAGTCTATTTTCGTAGCCGTACCTGTACTTGGCAAGCCCCTGCCTAACCCCAACCCCTAACCCCCTAACTCTAACCCCTTACAGCTACTTCTACGAGGTAAGATCTTGCCGAAAAAGTATTATTAGTTCTTTCATGCGCGAATTATCGGCTGTGAGGACATTGAACTTCGGTTGGATCTTATTTTTCCGCCGTACCTGCGTAGACAAGCCCCAGCCTAACCTCTAGCCCTAACCCCAGCTCCTAACCCCTAACAGGTACGACTACGAAATAAGATCTTGCCGGAACTTCAATGAAATAAACACGTATGCTACTTATCTATTTATTTTCCTCACCTATTGGTCATCGAGGATGTGAATGTATAACTTACCCTGCAGGAGTTAGTGTTCCCATCTAAAGGCAACCACAATGTTCAGGTTAGTCTTAAGGTCTCATTTACCTTATGCTTTTCGTCTGATAATTTCACAGATTTCAAGCAGTGTTTTAGGAGCTTCAAAGCATACTCTTTCCTTTGACCCTGAACCAAGTAATTCTGTACCGTGTTTGCGAGTTAGATCCAGATTATTGTTGTTCCCAACTTTCTACGTCCCATGCTCGACCTCTACCTGTGTCTTTCTTGGGATGGTGGCGGTGTGTGGCAAAATTCTGACTTGAAATGCCTGCATTTTTCGCAATTTCACATTGCGGATAATTGACGCCAATGGTTACTCACTCGCATCACATTTCATTTCTAATTTAGTCAACGAGAACTCGAGAGAACTGCTGCAGGTATCAGGGAGTTGCGGCAACAGTACCGAGACCTGAAACTTCGCATCTTCTACCTTTGCCGCCGCCTAATGATTCCGCCCACTCTCGCCCTCCCTGAATCCCTAAAGGCACAGGGAGCACCCTCGCAAATCCTTGTACGCTCTTTTGCTTTGTTGAGAATTACGCAGTGCAGCCAGCATCGCTGTTGATGCATTGGGATTTTGACAGTCGTTGGAAGGATTTTTCCTTTTTTGTGAATAATCAGTAGCACCTACATCCCGTTATTGTGGTACTTACCAGAAGTAGGGTGAGGCCCTTCTTGTCAGTCAGTCAGTCAGTATATTTGGAGTAAACAACAGAAGCCATGAAAACTCCATTTAGAGGGTACAGGTATAAAGTAAAATAGTTAAATTGCAAAACTTTTGCTTGCAGTTTTAGTGGGAGAATTCATAAATCTAATAATGTAACATGAAGGTGAAAGGGGTATTATATTCGCAAAATAATTGCGAAAAACTTTGTTCACCACATTCGGACTGTGAAAATTTCAATATGGGCTAAGTTTGACGCAAAAAATAGGATCTGTTGAAATCCTGTGAGTAGTATATTTATAGTCATTTCAATAATCCGTTAGATCAGGCTTCGGCAGTTTGGGTTGCCTTTCAGCAGGTGAGTATCCAGTTGTCTCTTGAACACGTTCACGGTAGGGGAATTAACAACAAACTCCGGCAAAGAGTTCCATTGGCGAATGACCCTCTGTGAGAAAAGGAGGAACGTTGATTTGTGTGGCACAGTTCCTTTTTAAGCTGGTAATCATGTCGTCTGAGATTGGATTTGGGTGCCATTTCAAAAAACGTTTCCCAGT
This sequence comes from Spirometra erinaceieuropaei, assembly GCA_902702965.1. Classification (NCBI taxonomy): domain Eukaryota; kingdom Metazoa; phylum Platyhelminthes; class Cestoda; order Diphyllobothriidea; family Diphyllobothriidae; genus Spirometra; species Spirometra erinaceieuropaei. The sequence goes on from CACRXP010000011.1 coordinate 1,804,212, forward strand.
CGACATCCAGATTAAGTCCTTTTACCAACTGGAACGTTGCTATGAGGTCACCTCTGTCCTGCCTGTAGTGGAGGGGATAGAGGTTCAAGGCCGTCAGGCGCTGCTCGTACGTGAAGTTTTTGAGGCCATGAACAGCCTTTGTAGCACGCCGTTGTACACCTTCAAGGATATCTATATCCTTCCGAAGCCACGGCCGCCAAGCCTGTACCGCATATTCCAGGTGCGGCCGCACAAATGTCCCGTATACTTTGCCAAAGACATCTTTATTCAAGTGAATAAACGTTCTGCGTATCGCGCTCATAACGGACATTGCCCGCGCAGCGACTTTAGAACACTGCGTGGTGACGCTTAGATCGTCTTTAATGAACACACCGAGATCTTTTTGCACATCTACGGTTTTAAGTGGTTGATTGTCCAGGAGATATTGTCGTGGGGGTGCATTTGTTCTTCGCCTCGCTGATACTACGTGCATTACTGCACATTTTTTGACGTTGAATTTCATGCACCATTTCTCGCTCCATGCGTGCAAATTCGTTACGTCCTCTTGTAGCATCCTGACGTCATCTTCATCTTTTATCGCTCTCCAAAGTTTAAGATCGTCTGCAAAGAGTGCTATGTCTGATTTCACTTCCCGTACCAGGTCATTTACATAGATAATGAATAGGAGCGGCCCAAGAACTGACCCCTGTGGGACTCCACTCGTAACAGGTGCCCATTCTGTCTGTAAGCTTCTGTAGATGACAACAGCCCCAAAACGGGCAGCGCTGGATCCTTGCACCTGCTAGATAGTCAGGCTTTCTCGGAGAGGTGTCCTAATGTGGTCTTCGTCGTGTCGTCCTTGAGACAGGAAGGAGGATTTGTCCGATCTCTTCTTTTTTCGGCCGGACTCCATCCTGTGAGAAAGAGTGGAATGAGGTTGATCCTACACGACGTTGTCCAGTCAGTCTACCGTGCATGTAGGCCATCAGGGCACTCTAGAAGCCGTGGCTAAGAGGGTTGTCGGTCGACGGGACAATTCGATCCTTAGAAGTGAGGTCTAGTTTGGCATGACTCCTTCATGTGGCTCTCCGGTGGCATTCACTGTGTGATGTCTAAAGGGCAGGACTTATGTGTAACAGGGCAAAGTGCCTAGGCAGCAAATGCACCCTGTCCCGTCTCCAAATGGCTTAACTTGATCCTGTCATTAGAATACAGTGAGTGGTTGATGCGCGGGCGAGTTCGATGCTATGCAAGTCTCTCCGCTGTGCACTGGCTCAAGTACACGTATAAACTGTGCACTCAGACCACTGGTTACCCTCTTATTTCACGAAGTATAAACTGCCAGTTGTTATCCACGGTCTCTTTCACGTTCGTTTAAGCGAAGGGTAATGCGCTTTGCCATATGTTCTTGCGTTTGGGCAGTTTTTTGTAGTTTTGGCCTGAAACGCATTATTAGCCTCTACTGGCTACTTGAAAATTCGACCCTTGCAAGCAACCACGTTCACTACATGCTGCACAGAATGAGTGCAGCACCGGCGACTTTTGCGTGAATCAGTTTATAGTGAGGCAGACTTTCGTAGCATCTTCCGCACTCACTCCTTCCCCACAACGTCAAGACGAACTAGGGCGGGCGTGGACGCAGCGGCCGATAAAGTTAAACAACCCGCCAGCGTGTGCAATACCCAACCTGACTCCTGTAAGAGGACTCGGATTTCGCGACAGTAGGGATGCCATTAAGATTATACTGGGCGAAGGAACCCTTGCAGTTTAACTATCAGTCCTGAACAAAGACCTAGTTATACCGTTATTTAACGCCCATATTAGACTAAGGCCTGCTGCGTACCACTTCAAGGTTTTCCACCTGAGCCTAAACTGCCTTCAGCGCTTCCAATCAGTCCGTGTCTATGTCAGCATATTTGGAGTAAATGACCAACGCCCCTAAAACTCTATGTAAGCTGTACAGGTGTGAAAGGAAGGTAGTTACGTTGCAAAAATTTGCATGTAGTTTTGGTCTTCAGAGTACATAAAACTAATAATGAAGCATAAATGTGAAAAAATGTGCGGCATTTTCTAAATGACGACGAAAGACACGTTCACTTCATGCGCGCTGGGGAATTTTCATCTAGGTCAAGGTCAATGTGCGCAAATGGATCTATTTAGTAGTATGTTCATAATCCTTTCAGTAATCCACTAGATGGGACTTTGGAATTCTGATTGTCTTTTAACAGATGACTATCCAGGTGTCTTTTGAACACCCCCACGACAGGGGACTTTACGACATACATCGGCAAAGAATTTCATTGACGAGTGACTGCGAGAAAAGGGTGGAACGTTGATTAGCATGAAACATTTCCTTTTTTAAGCTGGTAATCGTATCGTTTGAGATTAGTCTTGGATACCATTTCAAAAATAATTTCCCAGTCGACATGCAGACCAAATCCTCTTAGCAGCTGGAAAGTTGCTTTGAGGTTATCTCCTGTCTGTTGTGGATGGGGTAGAGGTTCAAGGCCGTCAGGCGCTGCTCGTTTGTAAAATTTTTGAGTTCATGAACAGTCTTTGTACTACGTCACTGTACACCTTCAAGAATATCTACATCCTTCCGAAGCCACGGCCGCCAAGCCTGTACCGCATATTCCAGATGCGGCCGCACAAATGCCCCATATACCTTCTCAAAGACGTCTGCATTCAAGCTAATAAACGTTCTTCGTATCGGACTCATGATTGACAATGGGTGCATACATTATCCCACTCTGCTTGTCTTTTCGTCAGATCGGCGAGATCGCCTGCATGATATTCCCTCTCAAAACTGGAATCTCGTCACGAGTTGTGTACAGATTTCATGAGCGTCAAGTTGCCTCCCGCGCTCGTTTCTTCTCGAGTTGCCACCAGTTTGCCCCTCTGATGAGTCCTTAGGCTGACTGTACAAGCATCGCTGTTGCAATGTGACGATTTTCGTTTATATGCGGGCGTTTGTCGTTTTTATCCAAAATCATTCCCCCTTCTGCGTCGATGCGTAGGCATTTCGCGAAGAACTGAGTGGTCTGACGATGGAACTGCATAACTTCGCCGAGAAACTTGGTCTGCGCAGCGGGACTGCTTCGCCTGACAACCTTCCCATGCTCCTTGCTTCCGACCGCGAGAGAAGCTGTCAGTCGCTTTGCGCTCTCCGTCTCATGCTTCAGTCCTGTGCTGAATTTGTGGAGATCTGGAATGATGTGTGAGTCCAGTTTCCGATTCTCTTATCGTCTCAGCATCACGTCTATGTACGGCCTCTCTGCTCCCATCGGACATCTGGTTGACTTGTTTAGGGTTGCAGGCATGTGCCGGAGGTTGCTGAATGGCTGGGCAATATTTTCTCTGTCGTAATAATGTTATGACCTGTACTCTGTACGTAGGTAACCAACTTTATTGATCTAATGTACAGTGAGTGACCGATCTCATGAGATGTTGGCCGAAATTCTGAAATTCGTTTTGGATTATGAAGGATTACTTAGGTGGGGTCGGGATATTGATTACCACGCGGCATAATTCTATAGCATTTCGGACTCACCAGGGTGTCGGCTTCCGGATTCACTCCTTCTCGACCTCCTGCAGGTACCGTACTCGGTAAAAAAGTGACTACTTTCGTTCCATGCACTTTCCGTATTGATTTTCGATGGTCTTATAAATTCAAATATATTTTACAGAAAACGTGAACGAAAATAAGCTTTATTTTACTCATTTGGTAGAAAATAACATTGTCTTTGCATTTTATGCACGAAGAAAGTGTATATTTAGGTTTTTAAAAAGTTTATAATTATGAGATTTTTAAGACCATGCATACAGGACCTCACATGTCCGTTTACCACTGCTCCTCATGAAATGTACAACACAGTTCGGACCCATTGCAAAATTTTATAAACTCTATGTGGTATCTTCTTAAAGGCATAGATGAATATATGATAATCCTTACGCGGAAAGCATGCACCTGGTTGACTGAAATCGCTGAACACTGATGCAATGGCAGATCAGACCCAAAAAGATTCGGGAATTGCGGAACTTCTTAAAAACCTAAATATACACTTTCTTCGTGCATAAAATGCAAAGACAATGTTAGTTTCTACCAAATGAGTGAAAGAAAGCTTAGTTTGTGCACGTTTTCTATAAAATATATTTGAATTTATCAGACCATCGAAAATCCATAGGAAAAAGGCATGCTACTTAAGTAGTCATTTTTTACCGCCCACGGTATCTGCAGGAGGTCAAGGAGTGCATCCAAAAGCCGACATCCTGACGAGTCCGAAATGCTATAGAATTATGCCGCACGCTAATCAATATCACAACCCCACCTAAGTAATCCTTCCTAATCGAAAACGGATTTCAGACTTTCGGCCAACATTTCATGAGATCGGTCACGCACTGTAGGCTTGAATTCTACCGAATATTTTGGTTAGCCTTCACTGAAGGCCGTTGCAGCCGACGGTGACGATTGGACATGTGGCCCCATTGGGAAAACGGGAGGCAAATACTCCTGTAGAACGGTAATGGTCGTAAAAGGGGTTTTGTGTCTGGGGTAAGCTAAACTGACAGGTAGCTGTTTTTAGGGGAGCAAAAGTATAATTCATAAAATGGAACCATTGCTTTGTTTAAATGCACCGATAAGACGCAAAAACGCGAGCGCCCCGTTTAAACTAGTGGAGATGAGGAGCTGTAAATGGGAGGAAAATGAAAACCGAGGAAAGTGGTTAGATATTCCAGCAAACTGATCAAGCCTAAGATGACCAGTTACATTAAAGGAGAAAGCGCGGAGAATATATAGTTAATGGTAATGGGCGCTCACCGATCGCCCTTACGGAACTCACTGGTTCCTTTGTGTCTTATGGGCTCTCTCTCTCTCGAGCCCGACTCTCGTCTTGGCCTCAACGAAATGTATAATCGAGTTCGATAGTGTCCAGAGTCTAACTCTAGACCTAATCCTTACCGCTAATTCTAATCCCAACTCCCAAGCATAACCACTAACCCTGACCTATGACCTCCTTACCATAATGGAAACATGAAATGGAGACATGACGACGAATGCGCGAAAGGAAAGGGGATAAATTAAGCCTACCCAAGCGATATAAGTAGGCATTTTATAGAAGTAAGTACTAAGTGGAATCACATACCCGATCGCCACCCAATAGCCGAGTTGCTGACGGCTAGTACAACGGGCAGGTCCCAGTTTCCAGGGCACATACCCACTGAAAAGCCTGTTGTCCATCTTGGATGTGAACCTCTTTTCTTCCGCCTCTGTCAACTGGACCTCTGAGACTCGGACGAGCAGTTCTGTCTCCCCTTTACTTCTGCAATATATTTGAGGGCAGTAGACAATGCCCTCTGATGACACTACTTTTGCGCATGTGAGTAACTGTCAAGATGGTTGTAGATACGCGGGTAGTTAAAAGATCGCTCTAGAGATGGCATATGCATAAGTCAAATGGCACTTAATCATTCAAAATTATTCGTACATATAAGTGCACGGTAGATTTTAAAGACCGGCCGCTACGTAGCCTCCACCACCGTCGTAAAAAGGTCTTTCCATCGTTCAACCGCACGTTGTTTTATGAAACTAGATCTTTGAGTGAACGTATAGATGATATTCAAACCACCGCTCAATAGTGCGGTCGAAACGAAGTCCTCTTTCAAGAGCATGCATTATTTTGTAAACTGTAGCAGGATCATTTAGCTGCTGTCTGTAAGGCAAAGAAGGAAACTGGTTTCGTTTCTGGGTGCTACACTTGCATAAGAATTTTCTTTTTTTTTCAGTCATTGTCCCACGTTTTCCTTTTAGCCCCAGTTCGTCTGTACAGGCTCGGATGCGGTTCGCCAGTAGGTCCCCCTTGGAGTACGCCAACCCATCTCAGGTAGTCTACAGTGTCAACTGTAGTATAACAAAGACAACGACTTTTCGGGTTTGTTAATTCCTAAAATGTATTTTCTCCCCTCCCCTCCCCTCTTCCTCTTGCACTTGCCGACCTCTGTCCTCACATTCTCAGCTACCAAACGCTCTGGATAATTGCAACTTGTTTCTTTTTGAATTGTCACAGCAGTTGTCAGATAAGGAGAGTCCCCCCGCTCTGGTCTCAATTCCCGCGCCCAAGAGACCACAAGAAGTTTCGAGGCTGAATCTCGGGGGCGAGGATTGGTCATTGCAGCAGGCAGGGCCGTCAGAGGCCACATCTATCAACAGTGAAGTCAACCGTCTCCGAAGAAAGATTATGGGCTGGTTGGTGCCGAGCCTCGACGAGAATGGCGGTGTATATGCGCGTCTGTCGAAAGTAACTACTATTTCAAATATTGGTTACTTCAAATACTTAAGTGAGCTGTTGTTAATAGTAAACATCTCCCCCTTCCTCCCAAGGATGCCTCACATAGACTAACAGAGAGCCTCCGTGACGTTGACCTCATTGACGAGGCCTATGCATCTAACAGTATTACGGCTCGCAGTCCGGTCTATCCGATGAACGCGCTCCGACGAATAGATGCCGAATGTCAGGCCATCGTTAGTGGACGCCAAAGTCAGAAACATGCCGCGGCTGCTAGCGCCCGAAGTAGGAGTCTTCAGGCCCTGATTCGTTCATCTACCGGCCAATACACAGAGGGAGAGAGATCGCAGGACCTCCGACATGCAGACGTGTCGCCGATTTCTGACTGTGTTCGCAGCCGGGAATACTATGCTAGTGTAAGTTACTTTACGATTTCGACGACAACCACTGTAGGACCTTGAAGCAAATTCCACTTAGGAAAACTTCCTAGGATCATCCCATATTTTAAGCATCTTTGTACTCAAGACTGATCACATCATATCCGCGCCTATTGCATCCAACATTTAGTGACATGATTTCTAATTTATAAATCAGGTCACCTTGCTCGGAAACGTAAACATGTGTTTTACGCATTCTCCACCATTACCCAATAAGACGGCGATAGGCTTTTGCCTCCAGCCACCCCCGATGTAATCACCCTGTCTGATCCTTTACCCACTACCCGTGTCTGGGGTATTTTTGTGACTTTCAGCCCATAAATGTATATTTGTGTGGTATGACCATCCCAGCTAGCAATTTACGCCGACATTATTGCTACTTCTTTTCACTCGGTAGTGCGGGTTTCTGTAATAGAAAGTTTTTGCAGCAGCAGCCGAAGTGTGTGGAAAAAACCTAAAATACGTAGATTTCGGATGAACGCGAAGTTAGCTTTCTCGTGTACGCCTCATCGAGATACCGTTGCCGAAATCGATGTCGACATTGCACCTCGCAAGACCGCGTGCACTACGGGCTCTCTGTCGCGTGTTTGGAAATTTTCTGTTTTCAGCCTATCGGAAAAACACGACATTAAGATGATTTCAGAAGAAATTTTAGAACGTTATATCAAACCAGTTAGCTGTCCGTTATTGGCTACATTAGTTGCACGCTGTGTGTGTTCAAATGTTACCGAACCAGCCATCTGTTAACCATCCTACAGCAACTTTTATTAATGGGTGAATTATCGCTAGCTATTTGCTTTTCGTATGCACTTTTTTCGCATAATTTTAAACTGATGAAGTTTTGTTCAGTCAGCTAGGAATTGCACGGCTACTTGATTTTTAGTATTTTTTTTTATCAAGAGAGGTGTTTTAGGGAAATTTTATTTGCCCCACCCAAAACCCACTGTTTCCACCGGTCCCGTAAATAAGTGTCCCTGGTTTTGCTTTTTTTGGAAGGTGGGGGTGTTTATGCTACACTCTGCTGATATAACTCTTTTTTACACCTACCTCACTGTCTACTCATCTACTAGGTTTTGAACTCTGTTTGTTCGTCCTCAAAGATGAAAATGATATAAAGCAATCTTCTCGACACTGCATATGTTTGATTTTCTTGCTCGAAAATCGATGGTCGAGAACCAAGACCTCTGAATTTCGAATATAAGTAGGGCAGAGTCAAACTACTGGCGGTGCATCTTAGGTTTTGTGCTCTCCCTTAAATCGGAAATTTGACGCGAGAATTCTTCACCCTCTGACTGAATGCCGCGATTAGTATTCTTCCAACGGAGTAGGGGGACTTGATTTTTCAGTTTAAGTTGAATCATTAAACTTCTGGCTGTGAGTATGTCGGATGTCTTCTCACCTTCCCCTAAATTTTCTCTTTCTAGGTCCCCAATTTGTGTCAAGCAGCCTCTTCCTCGAGGTATTCAGTCACATCAGGCAGCGAACGACGTCTTCTACCGATTGCTGGCGAACTTTTGTCACCTGGGAAACGTAGAGCTTCTGGTATGTTTTTTTTTCCGGCTCCTTGGTGTTGTTTCGCTCTTCACCTCCATTTTATAGCAGCTAGTGGTAGACGTTGTGGACCAACTACTGGCAGAGCGCTATGAGGAGAGGGACAAGCCCCTGATGTCTGAACATCTGCTCGAGCTTCTGCGATACCGCCTCAAAACCTATTTCACCTTTGTTGGACAAATGTACGAGCAAATAAAAGGCGCTCCTATGGGCTCCCTTCCATCAGGCCTAATCGCTGAAGTAGTTCTTCAACGGATAAAACACTTGGTTCTGGGCTCGCTATGTTGGTGACACCTTCGTCGTTGTCAAAACAACTGACACTGAGCACCTAGAGGAACTACTGAACTCGGTTAACCCGGATATCTAATTTAATATGGAAGCAGAAAAAAACAACAATCTGCCCTTCCTTGACGTACTTGTGCGCCGGTGTACAACTGGACAACTGCAAACTACAGTATTCCGATAGTCCACCGACACGAGACGGATTCTACACTTCAACAGCGACCATCCTCTGTCTCACACACGTAGCTGTGTCCGCACTCTATTCCGAAGCGTCAAAACACACTGCAGCGAGCCAGAAGATAAAAGAGCCGAACAAATGTATCTTCAGGAGCTATTTGCAGCCAATGGTTATCCCAGACATTTCATCGAGAGAAGCAGACGTCGGGCGCACGGACGACGGCCAAATGAACAGCAACCCGAAGTCTGGCGGGCCATTCCTTACGTTAAAGGGGTCTCTGAAGCGGTCTCGCGACTGTTACAACCCATCAAGTTAGGCATAGTCCGTCGAGCCCAGGCAAAAATTCGACGCCGTCTGATGCAACCTAAGGACCATTGCCACCCGCCGAAACCTCAGCAGTCATCTAAAAAATAAATTGAAATGAGGGCGACTGCAACTATGTGGGAGAAACTGGGCGGAATTTGCGGACTCGCTTATAAGAGCACAAATCGGCCACTCGGAGGTTAGACGTTAACTGTCAACTAGCAACACGCGTTGGAGAAACTGGGAATACTTTTGATCTCCAGAGGGATATCATCTTAGGCCGGGGCCACACAAAGGCAGAATAGCTAACTCTCGAGGCGTGGTTCTCCGATGCCCATCCCATCAACAGGCATCTGGACCTTCCTGAGGCTTACAAAGTCCTGCCTCATCACAATCGTAGAGCTCAGGATCAAGTAACCACACTGGACTCAAGAGGGCCATACATAGACAGGCCGACGGCGAGTTTACTCGGTGAGGAAGGTCAAGAACCGCCGGACCTACCTCCCGCCCGGCAAAGGTTCAATCAGCTCCCCCCGACGGAGTGGTGACTCGCAATGCACGCACATAAAACGCCCGTCAACCATCCCCCGAGAGGCCGAGTCAGCGAAAGAAGAGGAAAATCGATCAACACGAGGCCGACCACCATGACATGCCATTTGGGATTTCTGGTCGAGTAAGTGCATTTTACGGTTTGACAATGGAGAGCCGACCAAGCTTTTCGAAACGTCAGCATCTAAATAAACCCGTTCCGGTGAGCCCATCTTCTTCTTCTTCTTCTTCAAATAATCAACCCGGATCTCTCAACTCTGCCAATCTGAATGGTTTCTTTAACATTGTCAGTCACTGCGCCTGCATACGCGTTCGATCGCCTTGACATTATCTCGTCATCAAAGCAGGGTAGGAATGGAGACTTCGGTAGGTGCTGCCCATTCAGTGCGATATGCGGTGAACGTCAGATTTTTGTTATATACTCCGACAATTTCGATGCGTACTGGTGGGGCTCTGTAACCGAGTTTCAGGGTACTGTGGTCTTTCCTTTAATTAAAACGTTAAAATGTATGTAAGAGCTCGGTTGTCTTCTTTAAAAAGCAGGAAGAGAGAGATCGAATTCTCCACAACGTTGTTTTCCTCTGCGTTCTCACATTTGCTTTCATTTTATTCTTACTGCCTTATCAGATGTCGGGCCCGTTTCGCGCGGTTACCATCGCAACTTAGTTGCATCTACAGAACCTTCCGAGGGAGAGTCAGGCCGACTGGACGCCTCTGTCCAATCTCGGTAAGAGCCTTCTCTTAGCTTTATGATGAAGCCCTGTGCGCAAACTCTTCCTTTTTTGATCAGAAGAAGAAGCGATCGCTGGATGGGCCGAAGTCTATCAGCCACCACCGGACGGACTTCGGCCCAAATATTCATACACCGACTTTCGGTCTGCCCCTATAGACCTTAGTATAAACTGACCTACTCCAAATTCGCAGTTAGTCTCTGAAGGACTTAAAAAGCAACAATTTCTGGAGAAATTAAGGAGCAACAATTTATATGTTTATATATAAAGTGGTGCACGTCGAAGCGTCTTCTACTCGAAATGCAAACCTCGTCACGCAAACGATTCCTGTTTTCTGCCTCGAAAGCACTTTCCACTGCGCTCCTTAACTTACCCAGCGTGTGTATTTCTTCTTGAATGGTGTTTTTAAGCTGCTGGATGGTCGAACGGTTGCTGTCAAATCTGATGAACGCGGGAACCAGTTATTCGCTATTTGAAAATCGGTCTTGGTGACTGCATTGCGACTATAGACGTCGGAGGCATTCTTATTGCATCATTTAGCCATTACTGATAATTTGTAGGCTTCACTTCGTGTATCGGTTGCATCCTGTCGCAACCAAATCCTTGAGATTCCAAGTTCTCGAAAACGTCTTTGAGAGCAAATTCCTAGTTCTTCCTGAATGCCCTGCTGTACAGGTTCACTATTTTTCAGCGTACATGCTGAGCATAATCTTGCAACCCGTAGTATACTACCAACAGGCTCCCGCTTTTAGGCACAGTTGGTTTCGTGGGCAAACTGTTGACTTAGAAATAGCGCACGTATGCTTCCTGAGTCAGAACAAAGATGCGATGATTTCCGAAATCAAATTCAGTGATTTCTACATGCTATCTTATCGTAATTTTTAAATTTCCAGAGTACAGATTTTCAAATTCTGGAAAAAATGAGGTCAAAAGTAGGGACAGCGAAGCCGGCACATTTTTGAATGATAAAGCTGCTTTTGGGGTACCCGATGATTTCTTTCCTTGGCATAACCAGCATGCTATAATTTTTTATCCTCATGCCTGTGTAGCAATATTTGTCACGGCGTTGCCGTGTTAAATAAAGGGCAACCGATAACAAGACTGATGCGGGTAGGTTTGGACATGTCTAGACGTGCCAAACAAAGGGGTGGGATCGTGGTCTAGTTTCGAGACCAGAAGACAGGGAAACGATGTCAGTGGGGAGTTTGTGTTTCGTCCGTTTAGCACGACGGGACGGAATGTGTGGGACTCAGTTTAGTGAGGAATCAAAACAGAAGGATTCCTGGGACCTTACTTCCCTGAAGGCTGTTCTGGTAACACTGTTATCGAGGTCGTCTTAAAAGAATACTATGTTATTTAAATAGTCTCGGCCATCTGCGAAACCCAAAAGGCAACAGTCCTAAGGTAATCAATAATTTGATTTTAGATGTCCTAGAAAAGATCAGAAATACCGTCTTACCACCGTGGTCAGATGTGCTTATGTAGCCCCACCTGAAGTAAACGAAGCTCAACTATCTGTAATACGGGACCGGTGGTAATAGGGGATTTTACAGGTAGGGCCGGGAAACGCACAGACGACGAGGTCAAGTAGTTGTACGCAAAAGAAAAGATATTGGGAATGCGCGTTTGTACTTTTAGTGATTGAGAAATAGTTTCCCTAATCCTAACCTCTAACATCTAAGCCCTAACCCTAACTCTAACCCCCAACCCTAATCATAACCCCTAGCCCCGATCCTAACAGTATTGCGTCCATCAGGTGGGGCTACATAACCACATCTTACCGCCGTCTTGATCAGGCTGCGTCCCATACGGAAGTCAGCGGTGGGCATTTGGATCCATAATCTCTTATTCAATGCAATTTTTGTAAGACGGAAGCAGCAAAAACAATCCCGTGACTTTCGGCTATCCTATTGAGGGTCCCTTTTCGCGGAACTACCAGTAAACATTTCCCCTTCATTTTTCATTTTCTCCCTATCGTATGTTTTGCTATTTCGTCGAGCTTTATTTCTTGCGCCTTGCATTTGACCTCTGCTGCGGTTCTCCTTCGCAAAACAGCCGGCCGAACTGGGTAACGGAGGCGAACGCATCTGCCCGTTCCGAAGTGAGCCAGCTTCAGTCACATTCTCTGTCCTCACTGAGGGAACTCCGCGATAGATGCGTCCGATTCTTGGCCTTCTCCCACTCTGTGGAGTCTTATCTATCGCCTTCCCAGACGCACCCTGGACTTCCACCAATTGTTGACACTGATCTGGTTGCTCTCGAACAGACGACCCAGCGATGGCTAGAGCTTCTCGTGACAGTAAGTTGTTCCACTTTTGCATCTAGACCCCAAGCAATGTGACCAACCGGAACACCGACGATTTTAACTCGTTGTCGCATTCCCTCCCCCCCCCCCACCCCCTCCACCCCAGCATCTCAACTCCAGCGCAGAACTGAGGCGAGAGATCTCAGTCTGGAAGGCCGAGATGACGGGCACCTCGAGCCAGAATGAGCAGCGACTGATATCGAGCATTTCTTGGTGGCACGATGTCCTTCAAACCATCTCAGGCCTTAACCAACGAGTCCAACCGCCCGGCCATCCCAGCTTGGGACCTCTCGCTGACCTGGTGGGCCAAATTGAGTCGATAGGTGTCAGGGCGCCCGGTGAGCGGCCGCCCTACGGGGCCGAAGTTCTCCCCTCCTTACGGTTGCCACGCGACTGTGATACCTCGGTAAGCCCCGTCCTTGTCCCGCCTTCCATTCCCTCTCTCACAGTTGTGCCACTTTGTATCACCAACGGTCGTGCCAGCATCGCCTCATTCAAAACCTCCATATCCTCCCTCCCCCTCCCCTTGTTGTCATTCTCTCCCTTTTCAGGATGTCTCAGATCCTCCAGCGTCTGAAACTCCGGCAGGGGATAGCAGAGAGGCCTGTGAAAAGTAATGCTGCGTAGAGTAACTCGGCTGGGTTCGCTTGCGCGCCATCTCAATGCATGCGTGCTACCAATCGGCTTCCAATTGCTCCTCAATGTTGCTGCTGTCGTTGCCTGCCCTCTGTTCTCGGCATGTGTGCATGGCTACTGCTTGTCACATTTAATTTTCTTGCAAAAGAATACCACCAATTGTTTTGGCACATCAAGCTCATTTGTGCTACTGTAGCCTGCCGTAGTGCATATTTAGGGAAATTTAAACTACCGGGTCTCTCTGGGTAATTTTTCAGGGTAACGGACGATGTCTCTGAGAACTGTATCTTTACGCATTTTGACGACTACTAAGGTAATCGTACATAGATAGGCCGGAAGCAGGCTCAGGTTCAAGTGGCCGGCGCGGCATGTGTCTGCTCCTAGGCGTTCCACGTAGATTCAGCTAAGGCAGGTCAGTTCAGCCAATCGTTATCCTGACTGCCACCTGGGACCAGAGACACGCGCACACGGAGCGGATGGTCCGCAGACATCGTCAGTTAGGTGGGTCGTGAACGCTTCATCAAAGTGAGTTCCATCCGTACCTCCTACCTGTCACTGGCTGCCGTTTCCTGCAGATGGAATGTTTATTTATTCGTGGGCATGTTACTGATATTATTTCAGTGACACATGATGCCTGGATCGCCGTGATGTAAAGAAGTCTGAGGGGAATCCTCCTACAGAAGCCTGGGGATTTTAGTTTTCAACATGCCTTGTACAACTAACCTTGATCAGATGTGAAAACTACGTTATTGAACATATGAAATCAGGACATGACTTACCGTTCTTTATCATTGTAGCGTAGTACGGCAAGCCCGAGGAAATAGCCATTCGGAATAGGCTCGGACAGTATTAAATCGAACTTAGTGGCCTTATTTTTTCCAAAGAGCCGGTTATATACTTTTAAAACGGCCACTATGTGGACTGTGAGCGAGACTTCTTCGAGGGCACGCTTTACACCATCCACTACTGAATCCAACCTATTCAGTAGGCGAGTTACAAATTCTGGTAGAACTGTGTCGCAAGCCAATTATAAACAGTTGTTATTGCTAAGGCCAGCAAAACAGTCCAGCTGCCCTCTTAGTGCCCCTTTTCGCTGTTGTTTTTTTCGCGTTGAATTCTTCTATGTCGGCTCCAATGTCTATGTGATCATGGTGGTGTGTTGTCTTCGCGGGAGACTATCCGAGGCCTCCCGAATTGCCGCTTTTTTTCCTACTTTTCTCGCTTTTGTTTCTGTTCCTGCTTATCTCCTGGAGAGCAGACGCCTCGTGAGTGCGCGTCTGTTTCTCCATGCGCCCCTTTTTTCCATTCTCTGACTTACAAAATTTTTGCTACCGGAGCAACCTTGGCTTCTGCTTGCTTATTGGTTCTTATTCGAGTCTTTTACTACCTGCTCAGTCTGGCCAGACGTGGGACCCATTACCCAATCGGTGGGGTGGCGTGGTGTCAACGTCAGACCAACGAAGACGCAGTTTGCACTTCGCTAAGCGGCCCCGCTGACATATGGTTACGCTCTGCGGACGCCGAGGCCCACCCGAGCAGTTACGCGACCCCGATCGACAGTGAGGTCGATCAACAGTCGTTCCGCAGCCTGGAACCTTCGCGTGGATCGACCTTCTTCCGCAGGCATCATTCCCCTTCACGCAGCTACCGTGGCTGGTGTCTCCTCGCAGTTTTGGGCTTGCTCTTTGGCGCCTACTTTTGCCGTTATGTAGTCAGACACTTACCGGACTGGCCCTTCTCTCGAACGGACTGCCTTTTAAACTACTTTGAGTTGACGCTCTCTCTACCTGGTTTGACTATTGAGAATCTAGAAACCCTGTTTTCGGATTTGGCCACCGGCGGGCAGCCGCCTGTGTAGATTGTTGTGTGCTTCCCTTTTTAATGTGTTTTTGGCTACTTTTTCAAGTGTACACTCTTGCTTAACTGAAAGTTATTGTCCCTGAATAAATTCGATGACAACATGTCATGTGCCCACGCACGAATGAGGTCTCCGGGATCAAGCCCCTTTATTCTGCCAATTTGAGCGACACGATGATCAACTCGTTAAACCGCCTCTTTTATTCGACTCCACACGGCTCTAGAACGTACTGCCGTCTGGTGTACTGGTCGTGGATGGGCTGTTTCGTGCGCGATAACGTCCTCACGGAAAAGTCTCAAATTTTCAGCTGGCCATTGATTGGACGGAGGCATCACGCCAGATCGATGATGCGCACACGCTGATTGGCTGACTGATTTTACGCGTGCATTTCGCGCATCCAGCTCGGCCATCCATGGTCGCGCTTTCCTTCCGCCTTGCATCCTGATTCCGTTCTGTGTCTGTTCTCCGTAACCACAATTACTATTTGATGTAGCAGAATACAAGCGATGGGCGAAGTTTACACAGACGGAAGGTTCCCACTCTGACACGGACTACTCAGGCCGAATCAGGATCGACTCAAGCGCCAAGAATATGATAATTTCCAATTTCGTCTGGTCGGTGGCGAACTTTCGGCAGGTCTAGGGGCAGTGTTTGACCGAAATTCAGGAGGTTTGTGGTTCGAGTCTGTCCCTAGGCGTGGGCTTGCCGGCCGGGTGAATTCGTTAATTCGACAGTCTTAGACGTCAAGTATTAATCGCTACTGCAATTTGAATTTTGTTGGGCATATGGGGGTAGGTTTGCGTTAACCGCAAATGCCTGACCTTCTGTGATTACCGGATTACAACTAACGGCAGGAATTAAGAGGTCCGCTCCTACCAGATCGGTGATTACATGCGCAGCATGGACCTTGATAGCAATTGCGAATAAAGGATTTCGGACGGACAAAATTTTTAGTGCACATTTGAGGTGAGGACGATAACTTTGTGTCGAAGGAGGCAGTCTGCCCTCGCTGTGAAACCGCGAGTCCATCCCAAACCATACAAGAAATATGGCTGAGATGGTTTGGGCGCGTCCTCCGTTGTCGGCCTTTTGAGTATACTACTGTTATCTATTATCTGTTATCAGCGACATTACTGAAGCAGGAGATAGCCTAGGCGCGATCGTAGCAACACTCCTGCAAAATGCTGCCGAAATCAAAAGACTTCATCAACGCTGAAGAGCGGTATGATGGTCGTTTGCACAGCTGCTGACAATTTCACTCAGCTTATGTGATAAGTCTTGGGGACTGAAAACACATGCCATGAAAATCCTTCTGGATCATTTGGAAGACTGCCCGGTGAGCATACAGTAGGTGGGCTAACTCTTGAAATGTCAACCGAAATCCCGAAGTGCGTTTGTGTTTCGAAAAGATTAATTAAGTAGAGTTGTAAAACTAGTCAGCCGGCAACATAATTCTATAATAGTTCAGTTACGTCCGGAAGCCGGCTTTCGAATGAACTTCCTTCCTGCTGCATGCAAAAACTACATTCTGTAAAAAATGGCTGCTTAAGTAGCGTGAATTTTTCTCATTGATTTTTGATGCCCCTAGAAGTTCAATTATATTTCGTGGAAAACATGCATAAAAATATTCATTCTTTTGCTCATTCGGTAGATAATTACGTCTTCTAATTTTATACTCGAAGGAGGGACATAAATTGGTTTTAAAAAGTTTTATAATTCCCGAATACTTTTGAACCCGCTCTACCGTCACACTTGAATTCAGGGTTTCAAAACTACAAGCCGTATATTTTCCGCATACGTAAAACCACACATTTCCCTACGGTAATGAAGGCGGACCATATAGGGGTTCATAAAATTTATCGGTGGATTTGATCCATATTGTTAACTTTACAAGCCACGTTAGTGAATGCAGAGGTATGACGTTTTATAAACGGTCATTTCGCGGTATTTAAAAGTCCCACAAATAGAAACTTTCTTAAAACCGAATTACGTCCCTCCTTTGAGTATAAAATTGAAAGAAGACGCAATTTTCTACCGAGTGAGAGAAAGAATTAATATTTTTATCTATTTTTTATTTATTTTTTTCCATGAAGTATAATTTTATTTTCAAGGGCATCGAAAAGCAATGAGAAAAGTTAGGAGTAGAGGAGGATAATTAACGACAGTCAGTGCCAGATACTGAATGCTTCGCCGTACTGACAGCACAGATATTAACTAAAATCCCAGACTCGCTTGTGCTGCTGGGGAACGCACCTGCAAGGGATTCGACTCATCGGGGAATCCCGCAGGGGTCCCCGTGTGCTTTCTTCATTTTGCATGTTCGAGAAGTCAACAAAAGCAACGGTGATTGTCACTTAGATTGAGGTAGGGATTGGCATTGTGAGGGGGGAGGGATCATATGCTGTTATGTAGCCCCACCTGAAGTAGACAAACCCCAGCCATCTGTAATAGAAGACAGGTAGTAATAGGGGTTTTTATAGGTGGGGCCGGAGAACGCACAGGCGACGAGGTCAGGTAGTTGTATGCAAAAGAACAGCTATTGAAAATGCGCGGTTGTAGTCTGAGTGGTTGAGGAATAGTTGCACTAACCCCTAACCCCGACAGTATTGTGTCCATCAGGTGGGGCTACATAACCACTTATTACTGAGGGGAGGGGGAAGGTTGGCAATGAACAGAAAGGTCCATATGGGTAGCCGGTTTGCTGGTTTTGGCCGTGATAAATGCGGGACCTGCATGAAGTCCTTCTGTGCGCACGGGACCGACTTGGGAGGCCTGATTGAGGCCGCTTTTGTTGTCGCCGACAGCCGTTGTCTCAGTGGTTTTGGGCCTTTCGGTGGAACCATGTAAATCACTCGGGAGGCCCCATTGGGCTCTATGTGGTGCTCTGAATCAATCCTATGTCCGACGATGGCGTCGTCTAGGTTCCTGGTTTTGCCCTTGCTTAGCCACCCTGGGAGACGCTCCAGTACCCATCAGATAGGCACCGTCTCGGGCTACCAACGTAGCCTGCTCCATAACAGCGAGTAAAGGAGTAGATGCTCACAGAGGTGGTCTGCGCTTGCAATTTATCTTTACGTTCCTCATGTAGATTGACGTTTATCGAGAATACTACTCGGATTTCACATGTTAGAAAGGTCCTCGAAACAGCTTGGACATGAATTATACTTAGGGGTCCATTCGAAACCTTTGAGAGACCAACTTTTCTGTTGTTGTCCCGGTGTTTTTTTCCGGTCGGCAAGGCTAATCGTTCTATCAAAGTGAAATCTAGATATTCTAAATTCCCACTCCTATACAATGTGCATTCCCGATCGAAACCGACAGGGCAACGGACTCGTGGCCCAGCGGTTAAAGGCGTTGGACTTCTAACTAAAAGGTCGCGAGTTCGAGCACCAGGTGTTCCGCACCTCGGCATTGGGCATGACTGGCTGACGACGGCTAATAAGCAAGAAATGGCCATTCCAGTCTCCCTTGTCTTTGTCGATAATGTAATCCTGCCCATATTACGCATCGCTGTGCGTCTGCTGGTTGGGCTCGAGAGAGAGCCCGGAAGGCACAATGGGACGAGTGAGTTCCGTAACACGATCGGTGAGCACCCCCTCTACCATATATGTACATGTATAATGGTTGAGGGGTGGTCAGCGACCGCAGGGTCGAGCCCCAGGTGTTCCACACCTTGGGGTTGGTTATGGCTATCTAACGACGGCTACATGTATGCACGTATATGCTAGATAACTCTCCCGAGTAGGACAAGGGGACTGGAATGTCCAATCGTCTTTCGTCTCCGGCGTTAGCTTGATCGACGTGTGTCACTGATTTACAGGGCCTAAGTGTTACGCTGGTTTGCTCGCTTTATTAAAACATCTTCGATTTGCCCAAGAATCCATTGGCTACATGGGGACCAGAGAGCGAACAACTTCATTTATTTTCCGTATTGGTCATGGTCAAACAGGATTTTTACACTTAAGGGGCATCTTTGCAGTAAGTGTTTAAGTGAGTTTCTCTGCTTTTATATTTTTTGCTAATCATTTGGCGGAGATCAGCAAGGCTAATGAACTATCTCGGTAATTGGTGAGTTTGTAAAAATAGACGAGAGTTCAAATTAAGACATCAACAAGGGAATTGGATCAAGCTCCTTGACGTCATCAACGAATCCAGAAACACCTCGATAGGTATGTGATTTTGGTTGGTATTGCATGCGCTTGACTTCCTCTGCAAACAGTTTCGCTGTCGCATAGGAAGAGGAATTAGGAGAAGTGACAGCGTCTTTTACACTAGGTAAGTTAGCACAACTTATACTACTAAATTAAGAGGCGTCTGATCTTGTCACACCAATGTGTTCACATCCATGGAAAGGTGAACGAAGTCTTTCAAGGGAATTTGTCGGTCATGGCGGTCAGCATTCACTGCATTGAAGCCACTAAGGGGATGCACGAAATGGGTGCGACTGACAACAAACTCCAAAGGTTCAGTATAGTGTATTTGAGAGAAACAGGCTTACGCCTTCAAGTTCCCTATTCCTCGTATGAAAATTGAAAGAATTAGCAACAATTTAGAGAAATTACAGCATCAAGTGAGTGTTGACTTAGACCCACATAGGTCACTGATTTTCATGGTTATATTGCCACATCCTCCGTCTCATGCTGCAGAACATGTCTGTAAAGCCGATATTTAGATGTCTCCACAGATTGGGACATTACAATCGCATCGAGCAAGTTATTCGATGGTTCCACGACAGGGTTGGAGAAAAACACTTTCTCTTGTCGAATCTTCCCTGGAACGCACGTAATTTAAAAGGATGTCCCGGGGGGTTATATGTAGTGGCGAATTGGAAAAATCGTCTCACCGGAGGGCGCAGTCCAAGCCACGCAAGATACGGAAAGTTCGCATTAAGTCTCCGCACAACTGCCTATAACTCAGAGGATAAAGACTAGGGTTATTCAAGCGAATCTCATAAGGCAGCGCTCCTTGACCTCCCACTTATTTTGTGGCTCCCCTCTGTACCCTTTCGAGTAGATTGTAGTCCTGCTACCTCCAAGATCCCCATGCCTGTACTGTATATCCAAGATATTGTCTCAAAAACGTGCCAAAGACTTGGGGGAAGCATCCTTCCTCGAAAACTCTGAATGCCCGCCTTATGACGTTCAGTTCTTAATTTGCGACCTTAACCGCTATACAACATTTTGTCAAAGGCATAAGGGTGTCTGCATTCCGTTCAGATGGTTTTGTCACGTATTAGGGACCTGATTTCGACTTCATTGACGTAGTATGGTGCATTTGTTCGAGTTGGAAGACAGAAGCCATCTGCGGGACCACTCCCCGAGTCGACAAAGATTTCTTGGGAGTTGGTGTTGTCGGCAGGATTGTGGATGACTTTCCGGCCTTTTATACCACCTGTAAACACGGCATAATTACAGCTTAACTCCTCTACATATCAGTAGTGAGCAAGTGAAAGAGGTTCAGTCCGAGCACTGAGCCTTGAAGGACTCCAATATCTATGACTATGAGCCTTGATTGCTGTTGCTCAACGCAGACAGTGTGGGCATGACCGACGAGTAAATTCTCGATCCATTTGGGAACTTCGCCTCCTATGCCCATGACTTTTAACTTTTGAAGGAGACGTTGATGTGGAACGCTGTCGAACGCCTTCCGGAAATCAATATAGGCCATATGCACGGTGTGTTCTGGTTCGGGCGCTTCTGTCCAGCTTTGCATTGTATATGGCAAGTTCGTTACATACGATCTTCTTCTACGAAAGTCGTACTGTTTATTGGACAAGAAATTGTAAGTTTCCAAATAAGCCACCAACTCCTTTTTGGCGGTCAGCTCTACGACTTTGCAGTAAATTCATGTTCAAATGACGGGTCTGTAGTTCGTCGCAAGTGAATGCCTACTGCTTTTGTAGGGCGGTGTAATGTGGGCTGTTTTCCAGTCTGCGGGAGGAATGTCAGTATCAAACGACTTCTGTAACAGAAAGCATAGCGGTATGGCCAATTCTTGGGCAAGTTCAAAGAACAGCTTTGCTGAAATCACGTCCGGATAGGGAGATGTGTTTTTTCAAGCTTTTTGGTTCTTTGAAAATCGAACCTACTCGAAATATACTATTTCCAGTAATCGACTCTTTCATGCTCTCATAACTAGGTGGAATTGAATCAGCTTCTCTTGTGAAGAAGACTGAAAGAACTGGGAAAACTGCCCGACTTTGTTCGTGCTGTCCGATATCTCCAAGCCGTCATCATTGCTCATGACAGGAGTGGGGACCCTGTCGCGGTTACTTATGGCAGCCGCTCAAGTTCCCTTCTTCTTCGGATCCGTGTTGTCCAACGATGGCCGCCACAGCCGTTGACACACTGCCACCCCCACCGGCTAACACTCAGACACCTCCGGTCCAATTGCAGTAACTTTCGGCTGCCATCACCAACTTTCATCACCTCACGCGCATCAAAAGCTCTGGCTTGATACCCGTACGCCCTTGTGAGCATGCGCTCTCCTATCCCTCCACCTAATTTGTCCATTCACACGACCAAAATTCAGCCAGTCAGCCCCTCCTGCTGACACAGACATGCACTCCGCTAAAACAACACACCGCGACTGACGCTCTCCGTGAACGGACGCTCATCTCTGCTTCAAGCAAACAGCCAACTTATGGCAACCTGCCATTTTGTGCAGAATAAACTAATCCTCACCGCTTCCTGACTTCTGACATTGGGCGAAACGAAATTACTGTGGGCGGTTTAAGTTGATCTCACATCCCTGACCACCACAAATCTCTCGCAGATAGCTGGAAAGCAAAATCGGGTTTTTATTGGTTCGGCGGGGCAAACTAGCCCCGAAATCTCGCCGTCTTTTGAAAATTAAGCCCTTCACCCTGTTCCATTAGACTTTGTATTCTGTGGAGACTCTACTAGCATCGTTTCCGCAAAACTTCTTCCACAACTTTCCTTTCTTGTTGGTCGCCTTTTTGAGATCTCGTGTTAGCTACTGAGCCGGTTGGATTGTATTTTTTGTATTTTCATCTGAAGGGCTGTAGTCAGAGCCCTTGGTTACACTATTCCTGTACAATGCTTTTGCATATTTGCACTTAAGATAAAGTTGCAAACATTTAACATATTATCAGTTCACAATGTAAAACTACTGATAACGGAGCGCATCTGCTCACTGCGAGTCAGTACGGACTGGCAAATTGTTCTACAAATCTAGCTGTAAGTAGTCATGTTGTAAAGGTCGGTCTTTGTCGAAAATTACGGGAGCAAGTTTTTTTACAATGCAAATTGTGTCGTCCGTCACCATCTCACTCGGTAACTCACTTGCTTGCTTTCTCAGCTTGGAGCTCAAAATGGCCAATGGAATTCTCTCCGTCTAAGTGTCACTATGTGTTTGGACTTGAGAGGCTACCCCAACCAGGGGTCTTTCAAGACACACCTATAACTGAATGTATCACTATCAAGGATTTAGATTAAAGCTACACTAATAATCTTGATCTCTCGCCACAAGCTGGCAGAATTACAGCCAAAGCTGCCCAGATTTTTGGCTTTATTTCTTACAACTTCTACCTTCCTGGAATTAAATTAAGGCTCTATCGTATGTTTGTACTTCCCATTCTCGAGTATTTTTGCCAATTCTTTGTATTGATGAACGAGGCTAGTCGTTTAAAAATTGAACATGTCCAAAGACGTTTTTCTAAAAAAAATAGGTAGGGAACATCCAAATATCTCTTACTCGTATAGATGCCAACCAATTAACCTAAACTTTCTATGAATTCAAAGACTAGAAGCAGGCTTCTGTCTCCTATTTCGCATTAATAATAGTTCAAATCTTCCTAGGATTTCAGCACCTACCCCTAGTTCGTTCCCATACAATATTCGCAACCCTTCCCTGATTATACCTCCTCCAGCTTCTTCCGCCTCTAAGCGCTATTTTCTTCGCTTCCAGGTATACTTTCCTCTGGAATAACCTTCCAATAAATAAAAGATTTTCAGATAATCCACAGACCTTTAAGAGAAGTCTACGCCTTTATCTAAATACTGACTCGATTAAACGTTTATTTTCCTTCTCCTTCCCGGACAACTTTCTCTATGACACTGAGAAAGGGCCAGCGGGAATTTAGAACGCCGCCATTAACTTCCCGTGTCTGCTCACATTTCCTTCCTTTGTGAGTAGTATCGCCTCCTAACATCCCTCACCTGAAATGTTAATTTTTCCAATCTTTCACTTCATGCATCGGGCCCTCACAGAATGCGCTCCATCGACGCTCTTGGAGAAGCCTTCTGTATTCGCCATATACTAGTAGTCTGGTCGCATCTCCCTTGCCCCCTCCTCGGCTGGACTCAGCTGAATGTAACCGATCGCATCTGGGTTCCTATCGCCTCGAGACTGGTTTTCAATTCGCCACTTTGACATGAATGGCCTCATCCGGCATACGAATTCTGCCTTGATGATACCTGTTTCGAACCTTTTACTCAAGGCCACATACAGGCCAGTCCTGCCTGACCCGCCTACCTACCCCATCATGAAATCCGTTATACAATGCCATATACAGCGACGATTTTCGCTGTTCTTGATGTCATCTCCCGCATTTCGACCTCATGCGGTCTGTCGACGCTCACGGCGGAACCCTCAGTATTCACATGGTTTTTTACCAGATCGCTCTTGTGAAACATGTAATCTGTCGTTTCTCGATCTACTTACCTCTCTTCGTAATGATCACCTATCTGTTGTCGTTATTTATTTTGATCTTAGTAAAGCCTTTGATAAAGTGCCACATAAAAGACTCTTGATTAAATTGGAAGCTATGGGAATTCGCAGTCCACTAATAGACTTTCTCAGGTCATACCTGTCTAATCGTAAACAAAAGGTTTTGGTGGGATCTTCACTTTCCAGTGAAAGTCCTATTGTGAGCCGTGTCCTACAAGGTACCGTTTTAGGTCCTCTTTTGTTCTTGCTTTACATAAACGATACTTCAGCAGCAGTTGAACATTCTCAATCATTTATTTATGCCGATGATCTCAAATGTGTATATTCTTTCAATAAATCTACGAGCCTTCATTGCCTGGAGCAAATCCATGCTGGCTTGCTTGCTCTCTCAGCTTGGAGCTCAAAATGGCTAATGGAATTCTCTCCGTCTAAATGTCGTTATATGTGTTTTGGACCTGATAGGCTACCCCGACCTGTGGTCTTTCAAGGAACACCTATGACTGAATATACCACCATCAAGGATTTAGGTTTAAGCTACACTAGTAAGCTTGATCTCTCGCCGCACGCTGACAGAATTACAGCCAAAGCTGCCCAGATTTGTGGCTTTATTTCTTACAATATCTATCTTCCTGAAATTAAATTAAGGCTCTATTGTATGTTTGTACTTCCCATTCTCGAGTATTTTTGCCCATTCTTTGGTTTGATGAATGAAGCCAGTCGTTTAAAAATTGAACATGTCCAAAGACGTTTTTCTAAAAAAACTTTTAGATAGGGAACATCCCAATATCTCCTACTCAGATAGATGCCAGCTAATTAACCTAAAAATTTTATGGGTTCGAAGACTAGAAGCGGGCTTCTGTCTCCCCTTTCGCATTAATCATAGTTCAAATTTTCCTCGGATTTCAACACTTACCCCTAGTAGTCGCCCATACAATCTTCGCAACTCGTCGCTAATTATACCTCCTCCAGCGTCCTCCACCTCTAAGCGCTCCCTTTTTTTTCGCTTCCAGGTATACTTTCCTCTGGAATAACCTTCCAATAAATATAAGATCTTCAGAAAATCTACACACCTTTAAGAGAAGGCTACGCCTTTATCTGAATACTGACTCGATTAAACGTTTATTTTCCTTCTCCTTCCCGGACAACTTTCTCTATGACACTGAGAAAGGGCCAGCGGAAATTTAGCATGCCGCTATTAAATTTCCGTATCTATTCACGTTTCCTTCCTTTATGAGTAGTCTCGCTACCTAAGAGCCCTCACCAGAAATGTTAATTATTCAAATTTTTCAGTTCATGCATCGTGCCCTCACAGAATGCGCACCATCGATGCTCTTGGCGAAACCTTCTGTATTCGCCATATACTAGTAGTCTGGTCGCACCTCCCTTACCCCATCCTCGATTGGACTCGGATGAATGTAACAGACCGCATCTGGGTTCTTGTCTCCTCGAGACTGGTTGTCATCGTTCCCTTACAGAATGCGCTCCATCGGCGGTCTTGACAAAGCCTTCTATATTCGCCACATACTAGTAGTCTGGTCGCATCTCCCTTCCCCCATGTTCGGATGGACTCGGTTGAATGAAACCGACCGCATGATAAAGTGTCGGGTCAAGGTCAAGGCGCGCAGCTCAATTTCAAAGATAAGTGAAGCTCTGCATTTATCTGGATATTCTTAAGTAATTAATGCCTGTTTTTTTACTTGAGTCCGTTTTAAAAGTCGCCTATGTATATAAGGTAAAATTTTTTCCCAGTTTTGTTTGACAGTCTGGCAAAATAGTCGTATTTTGTAAAAAATACATTGTAGTGAATCCTTTACCTACTACCGCTTTCTAGTTTTCGTAGTTAAAAAACAGTAATACTTGCTATTCAGTGCGCTTTTCCGTACGCTGGCAACGTTTTGATCCTTCTTCTGTAACGAAAAACTTTTTTTTGTCTGTAATGCCCCGCAGAGCACGTGCTAAAAGGCGAAAGCTTGCGGCCTCTACACCGTCTCTGGGTGCTAAAATCGTGACTGAAGACATGGCAGACGCCAGCGTATGTTCTTCGCCGTCTGCAGATCTGATTAGCTCACAAATCCCTTTAGTACATGTAGAACCTCTCGACCCTTCAGTCGTCCAAAAATACGCCCCTGCTAGTCGTAGCAGGCCATCAGCCGGCGAAATAATCGATCAGCTGATTTATGGAGACATAAACAGCACTTCTGAAAAAGTGCTTGAACAAGCTTTTAAACTTATTGGGGTAATAAGTTCGGAAACTGAGGAACGAATTAAACGCAAGCATAATTTCGTACTGCGAAACATTCCGAGCCTTTTATCTGCTATGGAGGGAGCGCATTTGTTCCTACAAAGTTGTGGCTTGAGTTTTAGTGTCGCACAAGCTAAGTGACTTCGCTCGCTTAGTCGTAATGCGCCGATACTAGTTACCCTTTTCTCCATGATAGAAGTCGATTTTATCTTGTCGAGTAGGGAGATGACTAGAGACTTCTGCCGTAAATGGCGCTGCTCCGTTTCGCCAGACCTCACACCCCTGCAGCGAAGACTGAATAAACTAAAATCGGCAAAAACCAACACCAAGATAATGTCACCTGATAGAAGCGAACAGACGAGTCCCAGTTAGCAGTTCAGAAGATGAATATGCGATCACTGGGACAAGAAGTTTATTTGCCTGACGTTTCGGATTCTCACTCGAATCCATCATCAGAGACATTTGCAGATAGAGGTGAAGGTGGCACCAGGAGTGCAGTATTTATAGCACGTGGCTGCCGTGGGACCGTATGCGCACTGCAATTAACAGTTCTCACAATCGCCGCTGGGGTCGTAATTGATGCGGCGGTGGCTTGGCGGTCCGAGTCCGAGTTGTTAATTGCCGCGATTTCGTCATCCGTGCTCGATGCTGGTGTGACGATTGCTCTGCAAACTGGCTCACTGTCAGCGTGATAATTGCTCACCCGCGCCCTCCCCACGTGACTGATTCTCCTGCCCAGGGAACATTGCAATACGGAATAGGCCACCGGGAGGTCATTGTGTTTGTTGATGGATTGCGGGCCTGAGAACCATGACTCGAGCAGCTCGCGGCTCACGCGGTTGTCACCCCTTGCGAGGATTTCGGCCTCTTGAAATTTGAAAATATGGCCGGGTCCCGTCGAGTGTGCCGCCACCTGAGAGTTAGCGTCTCCCCGCCTCACTGCTGCTGCGTGCTCGGCAAGTCGCGTACGGAGTAATCTCCCAGTTTCTCCGACATAATTGCTTTGTCCGCAACTACACCAGATCCGGTAAACGACGCCAGACGTTTCCTGCCGTGGCAGCGGGTCTTTTGGCCTCATCACTTGGCGCCTAATGGTTGCTTCCGGCCTGTGTGCAACCCCAACTCCAAGTGGAGTGAGAAGACGACTGACGGCTTCCGAGACGTTCTTCACGTACGGAAGAGCCCGCCAAAATTTGGGGCTAGTTGGATTTGGTCTCTGGTTTCCTTTTCGTATGCACTGGTTGACACAGTTGCGCGGGTAGCCATTGGCTCTCATTACCCGTCGAAGATATTGTAATTCAGCAACCTTGTCTTCCATTTCACTGCAGTGCGTCTCAACACGCCGGTATAGCGCCCTTACGCAACTGCGTTTGTGACTGATCGGGTGGTTGCTATTGAAGTTCAGTATTTGCGTCGTATTTGTCGCTTTCCTGAACACTTTGGTTTTTAGGCCACCACAATCTTTGCGGCAGACGAGGACATCCAGGAAGGCCAGCTGATTGTTTTCCTCCTCCTCCATCGTAAATTGAATGTCCGGGAAGACGGCGTTGAGTTGTTCTTTGAAAGTCAGCACCTGATCCCGTTCGATGACGACGAAGGTGTCATCCACATACCGAGCCCAGAATTTCGGTCTGTGGTGTCGGAAAACCAGCGACTCCAGCCGTTGAAGGACCGCCTCGGCTATGAGTCCCGAAATCGGCGAACCCATTGGCGTTCCCTTCACCTGCTCGTAGATTGTTCCGTCGAATGTAAAGTACGTCTTGAGACAGAACTTCAGGAGCTGGATGATTTGGGCGTGACCGAGGCGATTCTCCGTTTCGTCGTACTTCTCTCGTAGGAGTAGTTCGATTGTCTCGACTGCCAGGTCCTGCGGGATAGAAGTAAAAAGGGACGTGACATCAAAGGGAACCATGATATCGCTTGGCAGGAGACTTACTCCTTTAAGTTTCTCCAAGAATCGCGTTGACGAGCTGACTGTGGTGTTCGAATCGGAGGTCAGAAACTTGAGACGTTGGAACAGCCACTTTGCCAGTCCGTAGGTTGGAGTGCCCTTTAGTGATACGATAGGCCGGAGAGGAGCGCCCTCTTTGTGCACTTTTGGGAGACCGTAGAATCGGGCTAGGGCCGTTTCTTGTGCTCTCGCCATGCGTCGGTCGATTAGCGATATTGCACCTGAGTTCTCCATTACCAACAGCGTCGCGTTAATCTCGCGTGTCAGCGTTTTCATGGGGTTGGATTCGCATGGGACATAGGACTGACGATCCTCCAACAAGCTTTTGGCTTTTTGATTGTAGTCTGTCCTGTCCAATACGACCGTTGAACGCCCCTTGTCCGCAGGCACGATAACGAGGTC
>CACRXP010000011.1:1836619-1852723 GCA_902702965.1 Spirometra erinaceieuropaei
AGACTATCAAGGCACAGTGCTCCGAGAGATTGAGACCCTTGGAGTATGATATGCCCAGATCCTTAATAACCCCTGGCACATTTATTGCGTGACCTTCAATACTTAGTTGAGGTTGGTGGTCGTCGCCAACCACCATGACTGAGCACTTATGCCAAGAAAGAGAAAGGCGCCATGTGCGGCACCACTGGGCTAAAGCCTGCAGACCGCTCTTTAGGAGCTCAAGCACGATGTCATGATCTGCCGGCTTATATCGAATTGGACGCAGAACGCTCCCCTGAGGGACGCCACTGTGGACGGATGCCCATTCCGATTTAGCTTTTCCGATACACACACGCTGAGATCTGCCCGTAAGAAAATTGGCTAGCAATTTCGACAGATTCCCATTTTATGGCCGTTTGACGCAGTTTACATACAAGTCGTCTGTCTGGAACACTGTCAAATGTCTTTCAGAAGTCGATGAACACGGCGTCGACTGATAAACCCATGTACATTTATTTCGTTCAGCTCTTCATGGATACTAGCAGGTTAGGGAGACATGATCGACTCCTTCGAAATCCATGCTGATGCAAACTGAGCAAGTTGTTTCTTCGAGACGCCTCATCAACTCCGTTTTTATTACCTATCCCATCACCTTGCAACAGATGCTTATGAGACTCACTGGTCGGAAACTATTTGGGGCTGTTCTCTCGACACCTTTATATATGGGGCTGATATTTGCTTTCTTCCTGTCGGTAGACAGAGCCCCGGCCTCCATCGAATTTCTGATGATCTCGGATAACGGAGATGCCAGATGGTCTGAGAGTTCATTCAGTACTTTTGTGAAGACGCCATCAGGACCAGGCGATTTTGTGGGTTGTAGTTGACTCAAAGTTTTCCTTACCGTGTCTGTTGTGAAGTCCACTGAGTTAATTTCATTGTTTTATTTGACAATTGGAGGGTAAACTCTTTCATCAAAAGCGGTTCCTCGGTATACACGGACGGGAAGAAATCGGACAACAGGTTCGCCTTATCCGAATTGTCCGGCAACGTATTTCCCTGGCGATCTTTTAGACAGGGAATGCATTTCAGGGCGTGTTTCGCCTTATTCACATATCCAAAGAATTTCTTGGCATTTTGCGGGATATTTTTTAGAAGTTTTGACACAAATTCTGCACAACAGATTCCGACATACATTTCTCTGTTTTTTGAAGTCAGCGAAGTACTCTGGTTGTTGACATCTGGCGTACTTTTTCCAAAGTCCCCTTTTCAATCTACGGTCTAATATCCTTCAGGTGAAATATTCTCAGGCTCCCGTTAGAAGTGGATTTGGTTGGACGCAGATGAACGACGACACACTTCTGCACACTAAAATTTATAAGACATTTCTCCGACCACGCTTGCAGTCGATGCTGATTGTTTTGGAGGGTCCTTTGGTTGTAAGGACTCTTAATGCATTGCCAGAGCTTAACTTCGTCGGCAAACATTATTTTGTCGCATTCGAGTTCTTTAAGCCTGTGATAAACATAAAGGATGAAGAGCAATGGTCCCAGAACCGAGCCGTGAGGCACACCACTACTTACGCTCACCCAGTCTGACATATCATCTCCGACACAGACATGTTGTTTTCGACCAACCAGAAACGCCCTTATCCAGGTTAGAAGATCTCCCCGGATGCCGATGGCGCTCAATTTGTGAAGTACGCGTTAGTTCAGGACAGTGTCGAATGCTTTGTGGAAATCGATGTAAACGACATCCACCACAAAACCCTCTTCTAAAGCCCAGGTCTAGATCTGCAGACAGGCCAGCAGCTTTGAGAGGCAGGAACGTCCTCTCCGGAAGCCATGTTGAAAATCCTGCAAGATGCAATTTTTTTCGCAAAAGCGCTGTATAACGCTGTTTACCAGAGCTTTCATCGTTTTGTATGAGAGGCAAGCTAAGCTAGTAGGCCTGAAGCTGCTTGCTGCCATCCTTCTACCTCCCTTATGTAAGGGAACCAGTTTAGCTGTCTTCCACTGTAATGGCAGCCTTCCTGTTCTCAGTGGCAGCTCAAAGACAGTCGAAAGAAGCTTTGACAGCTCCGCTGGCAGCTCTTTAATTATAAGCCTAGGAATTCCTTAGGGTCCAGGGGACTTATCTGGTTTTGTTTGACTGTGGACACGTCTTACTTCTTCAAAGGAAAGGGCAACGGTTTCAATGACGGCAGTATCTTGGCGCATTTGATGCTCCCGGCTGTCTTGGTCGATTTCAAACTCCTGATTGGCTTCAGAGAACTCCTCCGTAGAAACCGATTGAAAAAATTGATATAGTGATTGCACTTTCTGTGGCCCTTCGACTAATATGCTTCCGAGGCTATCTTTAAGACACTCAATTTCGTCCCTATGTTTTCTCCTACTGCAGATGTGTCCATAAAACTTCTTGAGACATGTAGTAAATTCTGCTATCAGTCGGCGCTCGAAAGAAGTTCTAGCAACCCCTATTTGTTTACGGCACTTATTGCGCTGCTCCATATATTCGGGTAACGTTATTGGATCTCGAAGATGCAAATACTTCTTCCACAGCCCCTGTTTCTTCTCCACGGTCTTTTTTGTCATTGGTGAGACCCACGACGGTCGCGCACATGGTCTTGTTAATTGTATTGGACAATGGGAGTCAATTAGACGCCCTATAATCTCGCTCAAGTACTGCCAGAATTCTTCTGAATCTTCCATGTTGACTAACCAGGTTTTCTTCAAAAGATCATGTCTCACTGCGTTCTAGTCACCCTTCCTGCGCCACTTGATTTTTGATTGTCGGTTCGATAGGAGAGAGTACTCGCGGGCAAAAGCAATATGATCGCTTAAACTGGGTGGAGGTTGTGGATTCATTTCTGTTATAACTCCTTCTTTACTGAAAACGAGGTCTAGACAGCTAGATCGTTGTCCTTCTCTCAATCTTGTTCCGAATTTTGTGTGTTGAATGAGGTATTCATTTAGAGATAGATGTAGTAGCTTGTGGTAAGATGACGTGGACGGGGCGTTTATTAAGGGAATATTCCAGTCGATTCCTGGAGCGTTAAGATCACCCAGAAGTAGTAAGTTCTCCTGCTTACATAAAAACTCCGGTGCAGTAAGTAATTGTATATCGGTAATTTAATTCGAACTGGGAGGCCGAGAGACAACACACAGATTAAATGTCGGTAGTGGTTTGATAGTATCATGCGGGAAAGTATTCCAACATTTCGCGATGCCCCATCGGATATTTCTCGCTGACAGCAAGGAATTTCATTGGGCACATAAATCGCTGTGCCTTCTCCTCTACGCTGAAATCTGTCGCAACGCAACTTTTGGTAACCTTCAATACTGGCTTCGTTACTACTTATTTCCTCAGTCAATCGTGCCTCTGTTAGGACAATTATGTGAGGCTACTGTTCGGAGACTAGTAATTTGAGTTCATCTAGCTTGTTGAGGGGACTCCGACAGTTAGTGTAATAGATTTCTAGACAGCGACCACTGGTGCTCACAGCCTCAACTGTTGGTACATTAACATTGGTTAGGCCGTCAGAATGACGGCCTTCGTAGTGTGTGTCGCCACTGTTTATCTGCTTTTCCAGCTCCCTTATCAGCTCTCTCATATTCATTCGCTCTTTCGGCTCGTAATCCAACTGAAAAAAACTTGGCGATGCTAACCCCGCAGAGATGGTTTTCTCTGCAACAGGAGCTGGGCCTGTGTTTCACTCTCCAAAATGACTTTTGGAGGTCGAGGACGGAAATTGGAACTGGATGGTGACTGAGTCTTCCCTATTCGAAATGCCTTGAGAAAATTAAGTGACTCGCCGTCTCTACACAAAGCTTTCGCACACACTTGAAGAAGGTGTAAGTCATGTTTGACTCTCTCCCTTGGAAGTGTCGCCGTTGATTCGGGTACTCCTTTCATAGCTACATTTTGCTTGCGACTGAATCTAGCGCCCGTTGTTGTCGCACACCTTTTTGACTAACTGAGCCTTTTTTCCGGTTAACTTGTTTCGCTGGCTCCGCATGAACTAGTGAAACTCAGATCCGTGTACAATTCATTCATCTTCGGGTTGATAACTCTTCCTTCTCTGTTTGCGTGTTGTTCGTCGAAAAAGCTAACCTCAGTTTCTTTCGAAGCCTCTTCTTGAATATCCTGGTTTGGTTACAACCCACAAGGGGTTCCGATATCTTTATTGTTCAACATAGTTGGGAGCCTCCGGCGGTCCTTCGTAGGCCTCCTGGCCGTCTTCCTCATCTGGTCTGCGTGTATGTAAGCGGCTTTCGTTTTTTAGACCATACAGAGGTGCGTGCTTTTTTCCTGCGATGTTTCTTTGTTCTCTGGGTTCGCTTTGGCCGGCCTTTTTCCTGTCAAAGCGACTGGCATTTAGCTGTGTCAAGTTCCTTAGACGAAACGTCTCCAGTATCAGCGTCTGGTATGGCTAAAGAAGCCGTGTTCGTATACGTTTTTTGTATTCTGGATCACCGAACTCGTTGGCTTCTTCTCTTTACATAAGTGGTGAGTAAGATTACTTAACAAAAAATTGTAAATCAGACTGTTTACGAATGTAGAACTAATGAAAAAGACTTTCAGCCCAGTGTTATCATGCATTTTTAAATTTAGAACCCACGATCTTAAAATGCTTGGAAAAATAGCACCTTCAGTGAACAATCGTTCGCCTCCAAAAACTTTTTGAAAGTCGCTCTCAGGCCGATAATATCTAGAAGAAGCTAAGGAGTATTCGGGAGACGGAATGTTCGAACCTCTTGTGCTGGCGACCAGCAAAACCACATATACGAGGTGGTGTTTTAATTAACAGGATTATAAGCGGCAAGACGGATTGGGCATCGCAAATGTTTGTGTAGTCTGCGGGTCATGTATTCTTCACGGCAGAACGTGAGTAATTCATATTTTCTTTACATACTCCTTCAAGGCTGTTTCACAGTCCAATCAGCTGAAATTTTCAGTTCCTGATGCATGTGAACGGATTAAAGATGAGTTGACCTTTTTGCAGCAACAATGCCATAAGTAAGACTTGATTTTCGTCATTCGGGCTTGCAGTTTCAAAGTCGAATATGAGAAGTCGCTCCAAGAAAAAAACGAACTTCAGCGTCACTATGTTATGTATTACGAAATAACCTATGGGTTGAATATCGAGATGCACAAACAAGTAAGTATTTTGCGCTACTGACCGTAATTCCAAAGACGGAAATTGCGAAGCGCCTAGGAGCAATCCTCGCACAGGTCATCCCGTTCTTGTCCCAAGAGGTAGATCTTTATTTTTCTGCATTACCCCCATTAGCATCAATCCCAAGTTGCTGCAGCTGTCGAACGGGCCAAACAAGTTACATTATCTGAACTTAACAGCATAATATCGGTAACTTAAATTTGTGAATTTATTTGCTTCAGCAACAACTGGATGATTTCAAGTACCCGAAGCTATCCTCTGCTGGTTTAGGGATCTCTGTAGACCAACTCGAGTTTTATAAGGTAATTCATCATGTCAGTAGTTTTTGCTGAATTCATGCTTGTATAAGTGCTACTTGGTTTAGTGGTGTCAGCCCTTCTTGTGTTTTGAACTGTTTTGTTGATGCTCTCCTGTAGCACCTTCAGCAACAGCAGCTTCTTCTTGCCGGTTCTTCTCCCGCCGCATCACAGTTACCGTCATTTCCAACAGGATTACCACCTTCGCTTGGACCTCCACTCCCCACCACAACGGCTTCCGCTATGTTAAACAACAATTCCAGTGGAAACGGGAATCCGTCTATATGCCTTGCCTCCACCGGCTGTAACAACACACTTGGCGTCGGGGCCAACAGTCTTCTTCCTATGCAGGGACCTGGAGGCGGGACAGGCATGCTTTCGAATCCATTTGCGCCTCCTCTGACCTCTGTTTCTGGGTCTGCTGCTCTTACTAGTACGACGCCTAGCGCTGGCGGTGCTAACACTGGGCTTGGGTTCCTGGGTTTGCCGTCGTCAGTTAATCCTTCTGCGTCGTCACCCAATCCGGCTTTCTTAGCTGGATTAGCACAGTCCCATCCGGCTATGGCCGCAGCCATGGCCGCGGTCGCGGCCGCTGGGTTCCCTCCTCCAACCGGCGCCTCATCTAACTCTTCGTCCGTCAACAATTCTTTAGGAGTTTCCTCTCTTCCAAACATCTCAATGTCTAGTTTTGGCTTCGCATCTCAACAGTCCAATTCCAACCTCCTAACATCAACGGGGACTTACTCAACCCCTCTGCCACCAGTTAACTCTACCTCCGCCCTCGGAAATAATCTTCCCGGTCCCTGTTCTGTACCACCCGGAGGTCCTATGCCGCTGACGCATCCACTTCCCTCAATTATGTCTCCTGCTGCATTGTCCGCGATCATGAACGACAAATCCCTCGATGAGAAGCAGGTGTGTTTTGTCTACCGTAGTTGTGTTTACGCCCGTATAATTTCTCATATGTAGGTCGTTTTAGGTTGGTTGCAGTAATCAAGATAGTCGCCCGAGGGAAATTCCACATATTTCACTGTCTTATTAAATTCCTGTTAGTGTTTTCAGAAGTCGTCACTGCGACTCTCGTATACCAACTTTCAGGCTCTTTTATTGTTGTTGTCCCCTTCTAGCGGGAAATTGCAAGTAGTTATCCTGATTACTTACCATTATCTAGGCAAACAGAATGGCGTATACTGTTCGCATTTCTAGTACATTTTTTGCTGACTGCATTTTCCCTGTCTACCTACCCAACTGTGCTGGATCGATAGGAATATTTAAAACATCTGTATCCCTGATCCCAGTGGTTTCGAAAGCAATAAGCAATACCAATTATGTGAATATTATATATTTATGGGTGCCCACTTAACGCGTGCGAAGTTTTAATTAAGCAAGTGCCATGGGGGCGTTCTTGGACCCCGAGCCTCACTTTCGCCGCCCCTACATCTATACTCATCCAATTCTCCTGATATCATATTTGAATGGGGTCAACTGATCGCCTACCAAGCCTTCGGATGTTCTAAAACCGTACATTACACTAGTTCCGCAGACCAACTTATTGTTCTGCGTCGAACTTCAGGCCTAGTCAGTAGTTCGCGATACACTTCAGAGTCGATCGTAGCACGACACATCGTTTCAGACCAACTCTACACGCCCCCTCCATTCGGTCGCACCACCCACTCCTGCCAGCCCCTGACTACTGCCCCTCGCCCACCTAGAATACCAATATCTATCCGCCACTTTCCACAGCGTTTCCCCCGCTTCAGATGGCCCTTCTTGGTCAACCCAAGCTGCCTCTAACTACCGGTTTCGTCCATCATCGTCCTACATCCTTATCCTCACCCCACAGAAATCCCCGCTCGCGTCCATAGGTTATCCGCGAACAGCATCAAGGCTCTGATGGTCACTCAAGCACATCCTTTCGCCCCATTCCCCATGCACGCGACTAGCGCTAGCTACGCGCATACTATGTAGCTGTTAGTAGTCAGGGCACCGGGGAGAAAGGGGAGGTGGAGGAGGCAAACATTGCAAATGCATAGCGGATGGAGCAGTGGAGGGGGCAGGCCCCGGAGGGGGGGGGGCTAAGTGACACTCCGTTCGCAGGCGTGTGTTTGTGTATAGCCGCCTGCAGACAGACTAAAATATGGCTCGGTTTACGTGCACGCGCGCACGCACCACTTGTCTGGCGCTTCCTGGAGCGCACAGTTCTCGTCAGGGTAGTGTAGATGCCGAGGGTGGGGGCGCGTGTGTGTAGGTCGGTGTTCAGTCAGCTTACGCGCGCAACGCGGGTGGTGGTGGTTGTGGCGGTCGTCCTCGCCGTCGTCGTGAGGGTGGTAGGGGCGATGGGGTGAGCTACCGTCTGTCATTTAGGGTGGGCTGTGTGCCTCTGACCGATAGCTCTTTCGCTCTCTCTCTCTGTGTCGAGGGGTTGAAGGGGCCAGGGGGTGAGGGTTTGGAACCGGGGGATGTAACGATGTGGCCTGCCGGTGGCGGTGGCGGCGTGTCAGACGAGCCTAGAAGGGAGATGGGGGTAGACCAAGACCGGCGTGCGAAGCCCTGCGACGCTGGCGAGAGGGGGCGGCGGAACGAGGTTGCCGTCAGTTGCGGCAGTCGCCTCATCACCTCCACCCCCACGACCACCACCACAATCTCGCCAACGCACCCACCCCCCTCGCTTGTCCCGGCCTTCCTCCGTCGTTGTCCTCCCCCCTAGTTGCCTCAACCACACCCCTCGCCTCTGCTTGATGTTTCAGGGCCGCTGTCATTGGTAGGTACGCGTGCGCAGGTGCTCGCGCGCGCTCGCTCTCTTAGAGGCTCACCCTACAGAGCCTCATCATGTGCGCGTGCTGCACGCGTCGCTCTCTTGCCCGTTAGCCGGGTGAGCCTCACAATTTTGCGTGCGCTGACGCGCTCACAGGCCGTCAACAACAACCACCGCTCCAGCGGTTGTGGCTGTGCCAGCGCGTTACTCTTCCCGTCGCTTTGTCTCTCACGCGCCATTCTCTTTCCGATAATTTTTGCAGAAACTTGTGCCTGGTGTCTCCTCCATACAGAAACGTAGATTCGCAGTACCTCGGTCTTCCTAAGTTCGGACTTGGTTAAGAGATAAAGTTCATGCTACGTGTCAAATCAATCGACCTAGTCGTTTCGCGTTGACGAAAGAGACATTCGTACAGGCATCCTAGTTGTCAGCGCCCCTCGAAGACCCGGATTGGCCATAAAAGGCGTCTTTGTACCGATCACAACGGAAAGACCGCCGACAGTGCTGACGCAATATCAGCCTGTTCTCACGGTTCGGACCTTCCATAGGCATCGAACTGTTTGAACATCGCAGTACAACCGGACAATAAATGCCTGCTACCCTTGACAACGCCCGCAAAGTCCCCCTCCCGAATCTTACTGCGTGTATAGCCACCACACAGGCAAATTTGGTCAGAGGTGTAAACGCAATTTTGGTCACTAAAATATCACCGAATACGTGCTCTCTGTGTCACCATATGGTCTGTTTCTTCAGGACCCCATACGGACATTGCGCGCACGCAAAAATGTCATCCATCGGCTATGAATCGATCGGACTGCAAAGTTTAATGTCGGTAGTGGTGTGCGAAATATGGAGGTGCGTGTGCGCGCACGCTCACGCGTTAGGCGGATGCGTTCAGCCATGCCAACTACTGTGGTCACTCCCGTAGTTAGCCGGCCGACGGGCCCGAGTGAGCCAATGGTTCGCGAGACTGGTCTTGAAATACTCATTCGCGTTGAAAGTTATTGCATCCTTCGTTGCAGCAGATCTGATGCATGTTTCATGCGTTTGGTGGTGATAGACGCTACGTCAGGTAATATGCCCAATTTCATTGCTACTCGGCCCAACATGCTCGGGCGGGTTAGTAGTGCATGAAAGAGAGGAATTAGAGGGCGCGGTCGCACCCGTGTCAAATCAGCGCTTTCCCCGCTATAGTGAGTCTGGCACACGTGACTATCACAACACGCTAAGAGTCCTTGTACTGTAGTTGGACATATTTCATGAGTTTTCTTGGGAATGTCGGATACAGACTGGTCCCCAACAGCCGCTCGGATTGTTTGTTCGAAGTTGTCTCTAGCACTTTGGCTTAAACGGCTAACCACAGGGCATCGGTGGCAAGCAGACTTATTTAATGGCGGTTTACGGTCGCCATGTCACAATGGGCCTTTCGTCTTCTTTATAAGGCTTTCAGCGTTCCAGACCTCAGCTCTCCGCACCCTGGTAGCACTTTCGTTGCATGGAAGGTTACCAGCAGACGACATAACCGAGTCCTATACAACGTTAAAGGTCCGGCTTCAGTGACACCCTCTTACCTTGGCCTCACGCATGTGAGATTCACGATCCCTACTTTGCTTATGTGTTCGCTTGTGTTCATTTAATGTCTAGGGTGTGTGTATGTGGCACCTAAAGACGGTTATTTAACTTTACCAGACGCTGCGTTCACGCTCGTAGTCAGCCTTATTGGCCTTCCTTTTCCGGCGAAGCACGGTGGGAGGGTGAGTAGCAAGTAGGGCAGGCGTTGTGCCGGGCTGGTATACGTAACTCATCACCGCGCAGTGGTTACCCTCGTCACTCGTGATTGTTGAACTATCAGCTCTCTGTGAATGTCTGCTCGTAGTACTTGCTCTATTTGACTCACTTGATAAGTTGTCCGAAAGTCCCGAGTTAGTGACATTTATTTTAAGAAAATTCAGTCCTCGGAGATTACTCTGATCACACCTTCAAATTCCTATTACACTTACCACTACAGAACCTACTCTGACCTTAAAGAAAGCTAGGAGTACCATCGACAAAGAAAAGCCCATCTCTCTTGCTCTTTCTGGCAGCAGTTACAGGCCATCGATTGGTAGGGGGCGCTCACCGATCTTTCTTACAGAACTCACGCGTTCCGTTGTGCCTTACAGGTTCTCTCTCGAGCCCAACCAACAGCCGCACGGCGGCGCATGATATAGGCAGAATGGCATTACCGACAAAGACAAGGGAGACTGGAGTGGCCATTTCTGGCTTATTAGCCGCTGTCGTCAGCCAGTCATACCCAACCCCGAAGTGTGGAACACTCGAGGCTCGAACTCGCGACCTGTTAGTCCACGCCTCTAACCGCTGGGCTATCGATTGTTCCTCCTAGATGGAGGCGAACGTTCGAATTTCAGGTGTATATATGAGTGAAGAAAAAGACTGATCAAGCACCGGAAGAGTTTGCTTATTATTCTGAGCTTTCGAACTCGTACAGGAGTCTACCGTCGGAGATAGTAGCACCCATAGAACAAGCACGGCTATATGCGGTACAGTCCAACCAGCAATCAATGACACAGACCCCGGGGGTGGTTATGCAGGGTTCTGTAAACCGGCGCCAAATAGATACATCGATTGATTGGGTTCTT
The DNA here is from genome assembly GCA_902702965.1 of Spirometra erinaceieuropaei. Taxonomy (NCBI): domain Eukaryota; kingdom Metazoa; phylum Platyhelminthes; class Cestoda; order Diphyllobothriidea; family Diphyllobothriidae; genus Spirometra; species Spirometra erinaceieuropaei. The sequence goes on from CACRXP010000011.1 coordinate 1,847,465, forward strand.
GTCTGGGGCCTAGACTTCAATAAATTCTCGACTTGTCTCGGTTCCGGCGTGGGCGATTATCCTGAGGGCTGCGAGGTTGAACTCAGGACTCGTTTCGTAGGCGTAGGCATCCACTTGCAGTAGTTCGTCGCCCCGTCACTTAACCGGCTTATGTTCGTGTATGCGCGGTCTGAGCATATATGACCTGTGTAATGGGTGAGCGGGGGGGGGGGAGAAAGTGTTGTAGATGCAGTGCAAGCCTGCTATCACTGTGCACTAAGTCACGCGCAAGTCACCGTTTCTGCTCCCACCATGCTGCTCGGCAAACGGTGGACATCGACGTTTGCACTAACATGGTTACAAGGACAGTTCAGGTACTGGATGTGCTCCAGACTGATTCCTAATCGGTCTTTGATATTCCTGACCCTGCTGCGCATGGTAGCTTTGGACCGGTGTTTAATTTCAACATCCAACACCGCGGCAGTACGCTTGAGCGCCTTAGAGACGTCCACGAGGCGTGGCATGCCACATCTTTGGTGGTGTTCCTGTTTGGGTCCTCCAGGGACGAATACGTAGGCACTAACTTAGAAACGCCTTTGGGTAGCCCTTCCGCATAAACTGGTCTCGGAGATTTGAGCCCCGCGTGCTTTTCCCTCCGATTGGCTGGATTTGTTTGAAGGGCATTCCCATACATGTTCGTTTGTAAGCCACCGAATGATTGCCGTGAAAACTCAGAAGTTGCGTACTGTTCGCTGCCTTCTTGTAAACCGTCGTCTTAGTTTCATCGTTCGTTATGCCCTTAGTTATCCAGTCATTGAGCATGGTGGGTGCGGGAAACCAGCGAGGTCGACGCAGTACAAGTCACCCTCGCTTCCCACACGAGTCGCCACTGCCCACCCTGGCTTAGTGGTCAGCCCCGTTGAGTTCTGTGGAACCAATCAATTTCTCGTCGCTATTACCACCGGCTGTGATGACTGCAGGCCGGAGCTCTTAGTCAAGATATAAAGGTCGTATTTTGTCCTATAGTCACTCCGGAGCTGTTATCACCAACCCAAAGTAAGGGAAGTCGACCCTGCGCGCGCGCGCTCTCACTCAGTGTAATAAGCCTGAGACGTTTTTGAATCTTACCACGACTTGTAGCAAGCCGTGAGCTCAGTGTTGCTGCCCTCGATCCAGTGCCATTGCCCGTCTGCATTCGTCGAAGAGGAGGTCAACTTAAACGCTGGCTCGACATAGTCCGCCAAGACACTGAGGTGGTTTCTGGACTTTCTGTATTAGGCCTCTGTCGCTAGAGCAGATAATACTTCGAGATCATGCATGGTCCGTACTCTACTGAGCCGGAAGAATAGGATCCTTCGGTCTTACTGAAAACTCCAACTTTAAGCCTCGTTCGTGTGGAGCTAGGGGCCAGTTCACGTGTAAAACGACCCTTCTCAGTCTTCTGCACTTCGCCTCCCCACTTAAACACGATGGGTGTGGGAGGACATGGAATCAAAGGCTGCAAATTCACTCTTTGTCATTTTTCTTGGACAGAAAGCTTCGTGCTTTTAAGTGTCACTTATTAAAGTGGCCGGTTTTTTTCATGTGTCACCATCACTTTGTCTACTGCGATTGAATGATCTCATCTAGGCCATTTTTATCTGTCCCTCTTCTCATCTCCATTAATTACCTCCATGTACAGCGAACAGCCGCCGCGATGGCAGCAGCAATGACCGCAGCTGCTGCCGCTCATCAGGCCAACCCATCTGGCGCTGGTGGTGGCGGCGGCGGCGGCGCCAGTGGCGGTGGGGGCGGTGGCGGCTCTAACCCGATGTCACTGCCCGGCGGTGCGGCCGCTGCGAGCCCCTTTGCTGCAATGGCCCTAGATCCTGCTGGCTTCATGGCCACCATGGCGACGCTGGCGCAATCTGCTGCCGGCTTCGATTTCTCCACCGCGGCCTACGCCGCAGCAGCGGCTGCGGCTGCAGCAAACAGCGGTTTTCCTCCGCCCACGGGCGTGATGCTGCCTGGTGGTGGCACCAGTGGAGCGGGTGCCGCCGATTTCAACCCTCTCATGGCGGCTGCAGCGGCGGCGGCAGTAGCTGCCAACTGCTCCTCCGCGGACCAACCTCCACCGCCACCGCCACCACCACCACCTGGCATACTTGCGCTGACACAAAATGCTGCCGTTGGAGCCTACAGTGGTGCCACAAGCACGGCTACCTCGGGGGGCCCGCTCAACTCACCGGGCCTGAACCACGCGGCCAACGTCATTAGTCCGGCGCCTCCCACCGTAGGAGGTGGCCGGTCCTCCTGCCGCTCTCCGCTCTCCTCTTCTGGAGTTTCTGAGTCAAAGCGCAGCCGGTCGGATCGCGTAAGTTTGAAATTTTGCTCTAATTTGAAACTTAGGTGAGATAGGCTAAGTTAGGCTGCCATCATCGTAAGAGCGCAATTATCCAATGGACTCCTAGCCCCTAGCCGAGAACTTACGGTTGTGGTAGTCCAGATCCATTTCATGGTCATTTTAAATAAGTAAATTCCAGTACTTGGTAACTGAAGGCAGTTGTGCGACAAACGTTCCAGCTCTTGGCGACTTCTCGTCGTTATTGATGCTTCCAGTAGGTGCAAAAACTCATTCCAACGTGACCGTCTGTTTCCAGTGTGCCTCGAAATGTGGAAATGCTATTGAAGTAGTCTCCGCATCAATGAGCTTAAGTTAGTTCGTACGTTGTTACCAACCGGCCTTCATTTGGGCATATTCTCAGCCAAGCGTGTAAATCACAGTGGGAGGAAAACTATCTAGGTGATGTTTTTTTCTATCGATTAACTCGGCTTGTATAAATTCGATCATAGCTCCCAGAAAGCATGCACGTGAAACTTTTTGTAGACACTCACGCCTTTGAAGTTAGTGCTTGCATAATGGACAGTGTTAGGGATCTAGTGGGCGCCGCCCAATCTTCTCCACCCACGAAAACCGAATATCCATCTCTATGGGCTGTGTGGAGCCATGCTTTGGGCGGACTCCCTTTTTGTCGGTCCCCGTTTGACTGTCTCATTCGGGGATATGTTACTGTTCTTCGCGCGAGGACTTTTCCAGACAAGGATTGGCAAAACCTCGCGGATCTTCGTGGCTACGGAGACCTCGCGACGGGTCCTTCGACATTTTCAAAGGATTGCAAAAACTCTGCGGGCAGCATCGATTCGGAGGCAATGTTGTCTTTTCCCTGTCCATTCGACAGAAGCCCCGCTCGATCACTTCAAACTGTCCACTTATCCCATCTGACAAGCATTAATCAAGACGAGTGATTTCTGACCGGAGGCGCGCATCTCCAGAGTATTCTGATTTTCGTAGCGCTAATGAGCAGATCAGCTGATTTGGTCACCTGCTTCGTCCGAAATACTATCTGTGTCTAAAACCGGCTGGCAGATATCGTAAACGTGTTTGATGTCGACAAAACTGCGAGCCAGTCAACGTTCCGACTAAGTAAAATGGGCGACAGGGGACAACCAAGACCTGATGAAATACTGAACAGTTAGCGCAGCGCAGAGCAGTCGATTTTGCCCGGCGAGACAGCACTCTTCACACTTCTAATGCATGCTGTTCAGCCTGATAAGTACAACCGGGCGGCATGTTGGTTCATTGAACACCTGTAAATGTCATCGTTCCATGCTGTTTTTCAACCACAGCGCCCTGTAGGTCAGTCTCCCTCGGCTGAGGCACGTCACAGGCCCTGCGTCCTGGCTGTCACGCACAAACAGTGTTTACGCTTATGTCAGGACTCTGACCCCCCCCCCCCCTCTGCCCCATCCTTCCAGAGCGCATTCCACTTTTGCGGAAATAAGAAGGAGACACATCTGTGTGGTCAGTCCGTTGAATAATTATTGTTGACGGTCGCCGCTGGGCGGCGGCACAGTTCGCGTTGTACTGACAAATGTGAACATCACACTCTCGTTAGACAAATCTGTCGTGTGTTACTTTGCAAACATCTCAACAACAACAACAGTCTGAGCCACTAGACCGCTGAGCAAGGTTTATGAATAGGGTTTGAAAATCCATGTCTCTTCTACCGTTTTATGCAGGGTTCGCACAGCTAGCTCTAGTATCACCTGTTTGGCGGCAATTTGGAAGTCATAGAATACGATGCCCTGGAGGATCGTTAATTATGACGGTGAGGATGTTTGGACTCATCTGGCTCAGTAGTTTTGTCCTCCGACCCATTACAATGAAGGACGATCATTACTGATCCGTTGGTGCTGCTGTCTGCCAACTGGACACCACGTCACTAGAACCGTCATTTCCCGTCCCAGACGCGCCGCCACTAGTGGCTCCTCCCCTCTTTTTTTTCTATTCTTTGGTCTTCCCTCTGCATCCTGACTCCAGAGATTGTTTGGATGCAAGACCGGGCTACTGCAGACCCTCCCACCCATTCTTGCTTTTCGGTGTCCCCCTCCCCAGGGAGTTCGACATTTCTGTTTGTATTTCATGGATGGGGGGGGGGGGGAGGAGTGTGAGATGTCTGGGAAGCCTATTATGTGCTGGCATGGGCCCTCTTGGGACGACACACTTCCGCGAGTCAGTCGCTCGTGGATTTGTGCGTGTTTATGCAAGCATATACCAAGACTGTCTAGTGTTCCATCCCACCCGCCCGAAGGTGTAACGATGCTCGAGTGTTCAGTTCTGGTGACCAGCTGTTGGTCCCACTACCCCCCTGCTCTCCGGCCCCTCCCCACCCCCTCCACCTGTATTTGTAACCCTCATCCGTCGTGGCTCGTGCCTTGCAAAACAGTAGCGAAGAGTCGGGAGGGGGGGGGATGGCGCGCTAGTGCCCTTCCTACGTCCTTTCTGTGTAGCAAGAATTTACTGGCTCCCGCAGGTGAAAGACTTCACTTTTCTGCCTTCCAGGCGAAAGATGAGGCGAAAAGTGACTCCTTTGTCGTAGACGACACCGTCCAAGTGAGTTTTGTGGTCACGTGTGTGCGTGCGTGTGTATTCCCTCACTTTCACTTCACATATTCTGCCCGCACCATCCACGGTCCGTTGTCGTCTGCGTTGTCCCTCCTCAATGTCTTCGCGAAGTAATCTTCACACAGAACTGTATCACCTGTTGACGTCTTCCTTTTTCTCCCATTTCCTGTAGGAGGTGACGCTGAACGGTGATCGCAGTCCAAACGAAAACGGCGAACACAAACTGGAGGCGTCTCAGGAGGTAGGTTTCTCGATTTCTCTCCTGAATGCTGCACCCGTCTACTGTCATATGTCGCTGTGTCTTTTCATCATACTCGAGTGAGATCTGTTTAGGC
>CACRXP010000011.1:1890785-1909897 GCA_902702965.1 Spirometra erinaceieuropaei
TCTCTGAGTTCCTTTTTCTCCTCCTGGCTTCTGCGGTGTCCGATTGACTATCCACAGGCCACTTCCCTTCAGTTGAGAGCGGCCGACACCTGGACTGTTAAGCACTTACTCATTTTCTCTCTCCCTCCCCCCTCTCTCAAACACACAGCTATGACTATATCCACGTTTCTTTTGGATCACAACCCATAGAAAGAGAAGTTTGCATTTCAGGCTTGTGCATTCGCGACCGACCTACCCCTGCCTGCCCGCCCGCGCGCACACACGCACACGTTAAGCCCGCGCGCGCATGTCAACGGACGAACACTGCTCGCAGTTCCGGTATGGCCGATTTGTCGGGCGCGTTTGCTGTCATTTCTGACATGTGTTTAATGAACCTATACATATATATACATATGAATATACTCCCCCTATAAGTGCTCACGCGCAACAAAGGATGCACTTTTCTCTTGATTTTTTTTTCTGACAGAGGTAGGCAGTTGGGGTTAGTGCGGGTCGCGACAGGTGTAGACCGTGATCGTGAATGCCGCTGAGGCGGTCGTCTGCGGCTTGCTCTCACAGTGAACCTTGGTTAAGTAGTACTGCGTGGCACCGCGTCGATGTTGACGGTCGAAATGGATCGAATTCACGTAACGTTGACCGACGACCTTGAATGCACACAGTCCTTTATGCACAATTTGTCATGAGTAGTAAAAGTCTGGTTGGCACCCGTGTGGACACTGTAAATGCCAGTGAAAGTATTCACAAAAAGTCCTCGAAACGAGTATGGAAATATGTACAGGGGTCAGTTGGTGCTAATAATAGTAATGGCTGCTGTAGTTCGGGTTTTGGAGGGGAGGAGAAGTGTAACACCAAAATTGCAGTCAGGGTCGGAGGACGGTGGGCGCCGGGAAAGGTAATTATGTGCGAATAGCTGGCTTTGGGGCATGAAGGCTGTGAGAACTGTATGAAGTTCTTCTGGGCCCAGGACCGGTTTTATAGCCGCCAATGTCGTGGCCAACAGGCACTGCCTAAATGGTTTTGGATAGCTTGATCGAACCTTATAAATCACTCCAAAGGCCTCTCTGGTCTGTGTCTACCACGTGCGCGAGGATAGAATTGTCAGTGTCCTTTTTGATCCTTTTCTGACCATAGTGGAAGATGTTCTCCTATACGTTTGAACAAATATCGACTCGTGCGACCAATGTATTCTGTCCCACAGGAGCAGGTGACGGAGTAAATACGTAGAGGTGTTCTGGGCTGGTGGTTTGTCCTTGCTATCTCCATGCACGATGGGGCCTATCGAGAAAAATACCCGGACGTCAGTTGCCGGAAAGAGAGAGAGAGAGAGAAAAAAAAATCGTTTTATTTTGAAATCGTAAATGCAAAATTTTCAGCAAAAATGGGCTCCATTTACTATGGGCAGTACGTTAATAGATTATTCAAGGGTCAAAAGTTTAACACAGAAGGGACAATTATTATGGGGACAGCTCAAGCCTTGGATTCTGTGTTTCTATCTCTTCACGCGTAAGATAGCGCGCCAGGGATGGCAATACAGAATCTCGATATGCCGATATGCGACAAGAGATAAGTCGGAAGCCGCGGCGCATCAGGCGGAAAGACTTCACAGAAATTAGATCAGAATGCAAGCGATGGACAACGTCATCTTGAATTCGACCAGCAAATTGCTTGACCGTTTTGAAATGTCGTTGAAGGATAATATAGGCTAAAAAGATGTAAGAAATACCGGCGACAGAAGAGAGCATTCGGAGGACTCGTTTTAGAAGTAACAGATATTTTTTGATCAAAGCAGGAAAAATGACAGGAGAGCAATATAGAATAAGAGGAAGAATGCAGGTATCAATGAATTGCCAGGCTAAGGCTTGAGGTGTGTGATAGGAACGTAAACGACGAATTTAATGAAGAAGTTTACAAATTTTGGTGAAAAAGAACTGAATATGTAGGGAAAATGAAAGATTTGCTGACAAAGTAACGCCAGGGGACCTGAGAGAGTATACCTCGTTAGAAAGGATGCCAGAGGATTCAGGACTAGGAGAGGGCCGCAGTCGGAAAATACACTGAACGGATTTTTGGTTGTTCATTAGAAGACCATTTTCCTCCGACCATACTAGGATATGGTTAAGGCCATCCTTTAGAGACTGGAGGTGTGTCTGATTTTTGAGATGGTGTCTAACAACCACATCATCAGCATAATTAACCAAAAAACAGTCGTTAGTGGATCTTAGATCATCGGGGTGGAAGAGGAAAAGCTGAGGTTATAGAATGGAACCTTGAAGAACGCCGCGGTTATTGGGAAGGATCATAGATTTCCGCTTGCCAGATTGGACAAATTGAGTGCGGGAAGTAAAATAATCGCTAAGCCAAAAGACGACCCAGCCTAAAGAGCCGCACGCGGATGTTTTGGTAGAGAGAAGAGGTGCCTTATGCAGCTTGACCTAGGTGCCATCTTAAAAGTTCACTTGGTGCATCACCTTGAAAGGGGACTTTGGTGGCCTTCCGACCAAGTTCTTGGCTATGGATTGGTCGGGGGTATTCGTTCTTGTGCAAAAAACTTTCGACAATCCCAATCAGCCGAGTCGGTCATTCTCACCGTTTGTGTCAAACAGCGGACTAAATTACCCTTCACGTTTAGCGGTACGAAACTTTCAGAATGGGTGTTTTGCTCGGAACACGTCTGATTACGACAGACGCTACATCGAATACCGCTATCAGACCTTCTTCTTAGAAGCACGTCCATAAAGAGAAGCAGATCGGATTGTTTTTCTTCAAACATAAATTTGATTGATGGACGCGCCGGATTTATAGCATCCAGTAGAGGAGAGACGTGAAGAAGGAAACACGAGCACACGGAACAAAGATCATGTCCCACTGCTGCGAACGGCTGAGGGTGTGGAAATCTCCGATGACAAGGATAAGGCTGAACATATCTCTCAGTTCTTCCGGTCAGTCGTGACAAGTGAACCTGCTTTTTCCTCACCCGCTTATGAAGACGATGAAACGCCTACCCTCGAAGCCGTCTTCTTCACCGAAACAATTGTTCGGAATGAGTTACTGAACCTAAAAGAATCGACCTCCCTAGGCCCTGATGCAATCCCGGCCAAGCTGCTGAAGGAACTAGCTTCCGAAATGTCCAAGCCGTTAGCCTTGATCTTTCAAACGTCATTTGTTACTGGATGCCTGCCCTCTGACTGGAAGTCCGCTACCATCACTCCGCTTTTTAAGGGTGGAAGTCGTGCGTCTGCGAATAACTACAGGCCAGTGAGTCTTACCTCCATCTGTTGCAAAATCACGGAGAAGATCATTAAGAAGGCCTTGGTGCAGTTCCTCGAGCAGCACCATCTCCTTTCTGATGCCCAACACGGCTTTCGAAGTGGTAGGTCCTGCCTCACGAATCTGCTCTTTACGCTCGAACGCTGGACCAAAGCACGTGATAAAGGCAAGGTTGTGCACGCCATCTACATCGACTTCAAAAAGGCTTTCGACAGCGTTCCTCATCAACGTCTCTTGTACAAACTGCGCAACGCTGGAATTCGTGGACGCCTTCTTGTATGGATCCAGAGCTTTTTGGTTGGACGGTCCCAGAGAGTGCAGGTCGGGCGTCAACAGTCCTCAGATGCAAGCGTGGTGAGTGGCGTCCCACAGGGCTCAGTCTTAGGTCCCACGTTATTCCTCGTTTTCGTAAATGACTGCGTCAAGGACCTAGACTGTGATGCCATCCTGTTTGCCGACGACATAAAATTGTGGAAAGTTATTCACGATGCGGCAGACGCAGACCACCTGCAAGCAAACTTGAACAGGCTCGAAGGCTGGTCGAAGCGCTGGCTTATGCCCTTCAATATAAGCAAGTGTAACTTTCTTCAACTCGGCGGCTTCAGAGCCCCCAGCCCCAGGACCTACTTTCTACACGGCACACCACTGCAACAGGTTGACAGTCAGAAGGACCTGGGTGTATGGATTACATCTTCACTCAAACCAACACTGCACTGCGCGAAGGCGGCTAAATCGGCTACGGCCACATTGCAACTCATTAGGCGAGCATTTATGGGATTTGACCCTGACTGCTTTTCCAAAATATTTGGCACCTTCGTGCGACCTCATCTAGAATACGCCATACAGGTGTGGAGACCCTGGACTGCCAAGGATTATACCGTCTTGGAGAAGGTCCAGAGACGGGCGACCAAAATGACACAAGGTCTGGGAGCACTGCCCTATGAAACCAGACTGTCAATCCTCAATCTGTTTCCCCTTTCCTACAGGCAATTACGTGGTGACCTTATACTAACATTTCGCATCATCAACGGCCTAGACTGTTGTTTAGATCCCACTGATTATTTCACCCAAGCTAACACGCCCAATTTGCGCGGCCATCCCCTAAAACTACGCGCAGGGAAATCAAGAACCAATGGACGAAAGTCCTTTTTCAGTAACAGAGTGGTTGCAGCCTGGAATTCCCTACCTACCGATGTTGTAACCTCCTCCTGTGTGAACTCCTTCAAGTGTAGACTTGACCTGCATCGAGCTTCCCAATTACCACCCCCACATCCACTCACATAACCCGGTACCATCTTATATGTGTTTATACTACTTGTAATTAATAAGTAACCATTAATGATTACTCTTTTTCGGCTAGCTGCCAGCTGTCCGCGAGTATGTACAAAATCCCTTTTTCACCTTCCCATTAATCAATGTTTTTCTCCGACGACTTGTAACCAAGAGGGAATTCAAAGGCGCTTGCCTATATTTCCCTTAATAAACTGATACTGATACTGATACTGATACGATCGCTAGAACAAAAGCCTTATTTGCCAGACATTTCGGATTCCTGCTAGAACATATCATCAGGACAGCAACAGATCCGGTTAGTTTATGCACATGGTGCCACAGTATTCATAGGATGAAGTCGCCATGTTCCGGCATAGCTATGAAAATCCGTATCTCCCCTTTCATCAGGGATTGTTGCACTTGGTTTGATGGCTGGCATTCGAGTCATTAGTCGCTGAGATCTCATCACAGATGTTAGATGGTGTGGTTATTGCTCATCCATCTAACTCACCGACCCTAGCGTTGGGAACAGGGTTCGCCTGTGCGCTCCCCGCGTGATTAATTATTCCGTCTAGGATAAATCTCAATGTCGAATATGGAAATGGGGGGAGTCATTGCGCCTGAACAAAACGACGTCTCAGTTCTACTGGATGATATAATTCACGCGCACCTCTCAATAAAATTTACGCTCGAAGAAGAGTAGTCCGGATCGCTCCTCTCTCTGGGCGTGCCTCTGAGTAGAGGGCCTGACAGAGGTATTCGAAGTAGCGTCTATCGCAAGAAGACGCTTTGCGAGCAAAACAAGTTTTGGGGAAGGGTGAGTACATTGAGCATGTAAATAGACTGTCTACTAACAAGAGCAGTGTACTCTCCCTTCCATATGCGGTGCCGAGAATTATCCTAGATGGAGTAAGTAATCACTCGAGTGGAGCACAGGCGGACACTGTTCCCAATGCCAGGGTCGGTGGGTCAGATGGTCGAGCAGTCATCACACCAAAATCCAACACACGCGATGAAATTGCAGCAATTAACGACGCGAATGTCGACCACCAAACTGTCAGCACACCAAGTTTAACGACCCATGTTGAGGGGGGAGAGCCATGAATTGTCATAGGTATGCGGTAGCATGGAGACTGCATCCTTTAAATACTGCAGCCCTTTGTGGATGAACCACGCGTATCTGCTATTGTCTCTGATGGTGGGTTCGAGCAGGAATCCGAAACGTCAGGCTAATAAAGCTCTTGTCCCAGCGATCGTCTCTCCTTCTTCAAGGCTACTTCTTGGGACTCGTCTCTTTGCTTCTGTTGGGAAACTGAGACGTTTTTCTTCTGGGCAATCACAACTATATCATCCACGTACCGCTCATGGTATCCCAAACCTTTGGCCCGGTGACGAAGCTGGAAAGCCTCTGGCTTGTCCATGAGCATATTCGCCAAAAGCAGACCAAGCGGCATGCCCATGGCAACTGCGTCCATCTGCCTGCGTAGATTGTTTTCAAATAGCAACTGCACTTCTAAGTTACATCTCAACAACAACAAACTCTTGGGGACATCCACCTGCATTGCTGATTGAAGGCAATGAATTCGCGAAGGTAGTTTACAGTTTCCGTGACCGGTGTGTTCATAAAGAGGCGAGACATCTAGCGAAAATAGAACCACTCCGTTTAGGTCGAGGTCTTCCGCGCCCTTAACGAGTTCAAAGGTATCCTAATGGCTTTGTAGAGCTAGCTAATACATCACAGCCCTAAGTTTCTCCACTAGTCACTTTAGTATCGTGTGGTACGACGCGTATGGAAGTGGAGGTCATTGCACTTATTAATGGACTGGGGGCCAGTAAACCATGATTATAGTAGCTCCCGGCTCACGCGGTTGTCACCTCTTGCGAGAATTTCGACCTCGTCGAATTTGAATGTGTGGCCGGATCTCGTCGAATGAGTCGCAACTTGGGAGCTGGCGTCATTTCTCCGTACCGCTGCAGCGTGTTCAGCCATTTTCGTTCGGAGCTGTCTTCCGGTTTCTCCGACGTAGTTGCTTTGTCCACAACTGCTCCAGATCCGATAAACGACTCCAGACGTTTCCTACCACGGTAGCGGGTCCTTCTGTTTCATTACCAGACGCCTGATGGTTGCCTCCGGTCTATGTGCAACTCCAACCCCAAGTGGTGCGAGAAGGCGGCCGACAGCTTTCGAAACGTTCTTGACATACGGAAGCGCCCGCCAAGATATGGTGCCAGTGCGGTTAGGACTTTCGTCCCTTTTGCGTATGCACCGGTTGACGAAGTTGCGCGGGTAGCCATTGGCTTTGAAGACCCGTCGGAGGTATTGTAGTTCGGCAATCGTGTCTTCCGGCTCACTGCAGTGTGTTTCGACACGCCGATAGAGCGTCCTTACACAACTGCGTTTGGGGTTGATTGGGTGATTGCTGTTAAAGTTTAGTACTTGAATCGTATTTGTCGTTTTCGCGAACACTTTGGTCTTTAATCCATCACAATATTTGAGGCATAGGGGGACATCGAGTAAGGCCAGCTGGTCGTTCTCTTCACCCTCCATCGTAAATTGCATGTCCGGGAAGACCGCACTCAGATGTTCCTTGAATGTCAGCAGTTGATTCAAGTCGACAACGACGAAGGTGTCATCCGCATACCGTGCCCAGAATTTCGGTCTGTGGTGTTGGAAGACCAGCGACTCTAACCATTGCAGGACCGCCTCGGCGATGAATCGGGAAATCGGCAAACGCATTGGTGGGCCCTTCACCTGTTCGTAGATTGTCCCGTCGGACTTGAAGTACGTCCTGAGACAGAACTTCAGTAGCTGAAGGACTTGGGCGTGTCTAAAACAATTCTCCGTTTTATCGTATTTACTTTGTTGTATCAGCTCGATTGTCTCGATCGCCAGGTCCTGGGGAATAGAAGTAAAAAGGGATGTAACATCAAAAGATACCATGACCTCATTTGGATGGAGGCTTACCCCTTTGACTTTCTCCAGGAGTTGTGCTGGCAAAGAGACCGTGGTGTCTGACCCATCGGTCAGGAACTTGAGACGCCGGAACAGCCACTTAGCCAGTCCGTACGTTGGAGTACCTTTGAGCGACACGATGTGTCGGAAAGGAACGCCGTCTTTGCGCATCTTAGGGAGGCCATAGAATCGGGTCAAAGCAGTATCTTGGGGTCTCGCCATGCGTCTGCCAGCCGGCGTTATTGCCCCTGAGTTCTCCAAGGCCAAAAACGTAGCATTAATTTCGCGTGTCAGCGCTTTTACAGGTTTCGTTGCACATGGGACATAGAACTGTCGGTCCTCCAGTAAACCTTTGGCTTTTTGAAGGTAGTCTGTCCTGTCCAGTAAAACCGTGGAGCGCCTCTTGTCCGCTGGCACGATGACCAAGTTTTTGTCGGTCTTGAGTTCTCTAAGTGCATCACGTTCGACCTTGGAAAGCACTTCCCGCGGCCTGTGGCCATCAGGAGAGACGACACTTGGTGTCGGATGAGGCTCTTGGTCTCCTCCGTTGCCTCCGTCTGACTAAGGATTGGCTTAACTGGTGCAATCATGTTAACAGGTTTGGCGTCAGCCGTGTTAAATGGAGCTTTGTGCCGTAAAACCTGCATCTGATCTTTCGTCAGATCCATTGACGTTAGGTTGTGCACCAGTTTGTCGTTTCTGGGCGACGTTGGATTCGGCAGCTTTCGGAATTTGTTCTCCAGAGCTGCGTCGCGTATCACTCTCTGTTCGCCGGCTTGTTCAGTCACCCTCTACAGGAACAGATTTGTACACAAACATCCAAAGCACGTGATGAAATTGCAGCAATTAACGACGCGAATGTTGGCTATCCAACAATTAGCACACCAAGTGCAACGATCCCGGATGAAGGGTGAGCCGTGAATGTTCATAGACATGCGGCAGCATGGCGACTGCATCTTATAAATATTGCAGCCCCTTGTGCATGAACCACCCGTATCTACTCTTGTCTCTGATGATGGGTTCGAGCGGGAATCCGAAACGCCAGGCTAATAAAGCTCTTGTCCCGGCGATCGTGTCTGCTTTCTCAAGACTGCTTCCTGCGACATGTCTCTTCGCATCTATTGGCAATGGAAAGTTTGACAACTCTGATGACCGTTGTCAAAGAAATGACGAAGCAGTACGATTTGAGGGTGGACGAAGTGTAGAAGGCACTCCTTATACAAGAATCCGGGTTGGTCTTCTTGAGAACAATTCGCCCGAAAAAGATGTAAAATAAATGTGAGTAGTGAAGCTTCTGTAAGAAAAACACAGAGAATGTATTTGAGCGTGACTGAACCATCCTGCTGGTGGGATTGGGACAAACCTCATCAAGGAGGGCGAAAATATTGGACTGGTAGATGCTAATTGTACACCCGACGAACGACAGATGCGAGCACTAAGTTCCCCTGACAGCGCGACCGTCGCGAAGGCTGGTGTTCACAGTGTGCGCCGCAGAATAGGGGCGCAGAGACGGTGACTTGCGCTACATCTAACGCACCGCCTCCTCCTTCGGCAACTCCAGTCCGGGGCCAAGGCAGGATCAAGACGACCAGATGCGCGGGTGGCTGGCGTGGCGTGAGCCAGCACCTGGGCGTGCTACCGCGCCCTCAAAGGACCAGAACTTAACGCAACAAGAAGGGGGATAGCTTGGATCCAAACTAAGTGAAAATGTCATATAGGCCACATTAGGAAGGAGCCATAGCACCTTGACTCTCCGTTCTAAGGGGAGGACCAAGTTGTCCCGTCAGCTGGCAGCCAATCAAATCACCTTTTTTGACATGCTGTGATATATTCAAGCACGCCAGATTTTTTGTAGTGAGGAATATGTGCTAAGTACCATGGGGGCGCAGTTCTCAGAGCCGATCACACTCTCTTCCCTCTTCCAGACACTACTCATTTGATCGCAGAAATCGCCGGTAAGATGACCCCTAGCGTACACTGAAGACGCACACAGTGCCGTCTGAGCCATCATAATTCATATCTGAAACTGACGGTTACGAAAGTAGGACATTTACCGATCTGGCTCTTCTTTGGAGCCCACGCAAGCGGTCGCAGAGACTCTGACCACTGAACTCGTCAGATTGACTTAGCCGGCTGAAACAACACATCAGACAGTTATTTCGGCCCTCATGATGTGCCGGTTAACGCCGGGGGTCACCGATAGTTTCTTTCGCGCAGGAACAGGCACCTCCAGGCGCCATTCGTTCCCCAGGAAGTTCAGTCGGAACACGCGGATCATAGCCAATGGCTCGTCTGAAAACTCGCTCGAGTGGAACTACGGTAGGTGGGAAGACCAGTGTTTTAGAGTTGCATCCCGGACCAGCCTTCGGAGCTAAAGGCAGTAAACTTGAAGAAATAGACAGTTTCAAATGTCTCGGGGCGAGGCTGCTGTCGAGTGAACAGAGTAAGGACAGTGTGTTATTACCGACAAAGACAAGGGAGACGGGAATGGCCATTTATGGTTTAGTAGCCGTCGTCAGCCAGTCACACCCAACCTCGAAATGTGGAACACCATTGTGTATTCGAGTTCGAACCACGGATGTTCCATACTTCGGGGTTGAGTATGACTGGCTGACGACGGCTAATAAGCCAGAAATGGCCATTCAAGTTTCCCTTGTCTTTGTCGGTAATAACATACTGCCTATATCATGCGCCACTGTGCGGCTGCTGGTTGGGCTCGAGAGAGAGAGAGTCCGTAAGGCACAAAGGAACGAGTGAGTTCTGAAAGAACGATCGGTGAGCACCCTCTACCAGAATAAGGACAACATTGTTTCCTGAATCGATGCTGCTCTCAGGGTTTTCACAATTCTTACGTGTAAGTGGCTCCGAACGCGGTATCCCCATCGCCATGAAAGCTCGCATGTACCGTGAATACGTCTGCTCAGTGGTAGGTACTTGGTCGTGCGTGCGGCAGACGAGCGAACGTTGAAGGTGTTTGACCGCTGTTCTTTAAGGATCAATCTTCGAGCGAAGCACACTAGCTTCGTCTCGAATGAAACAGTCGCCACTCGTTGTGACAGAATCGCGAGGGTATTTCAGGTCAGCTAGTAAAGGCAACTGAGGTGGTTTGGGCACCTCACTCTGAAACTGCCTCTGATGATGGGTTCGAGTAAGAATACTAAACGTCAGGCCACTAAGCTTCTTGTTTCAGCGATCGCATCCTCTACTTCGTTATTTGTCGTCTGTCCCATGAGCCCAGCGTGGCGAGGTTTGGTCCTGCAGCCCCAAATGTTTAATACCGGACAATTTCCTTATTAAAATGATTTTGGTTAACATATAAACCTTGGCTACTCGCTGTACTAGGAAAGGGAAGTGAGCGCAGGCAGAGCTCGAAGCACGCGCAGGGAAGCGCATGCGAGCCGATGCTTGGTGTAACCGAAGGTGACATGTACACGATAGGCCGACCGTCGGTTTCGATGATGTCCACCGTGTGCCCTACAGCACGGTGAGAGCAGGGACGGTGACTTGTGCGAAAATCTAGTTCATAGTGTCAGTAGACTTGCATAACATCTACCGCACTCTCTTCTCCTCAACCTGGATTCGGTGTCAAGACAGAGTCAAGAAGACCGGAGACGGGGTAGGGCGCAGGTGGATGGCGCGGTTGAGCCCGCACCGTGGCGTTCCACTCCACAGCAAATAACCGGGTTTTTGATTAACACCAACAATGGGGGTGGCAGAGTCCCAGCGTGAGCGACGTACGCCAGCAACCGGGTCCGCCATTGCACCCCCCGAAATGTTGGCATTTGTTATGGTGGGCAAATCCGATAACACCTGCTAGGATCCGATATGGCCCCCGTGTTGGTCCAGCGCATCTACCACTTGGCCCGTTTGGGGGAGGGAGGGGCCCGGCGTGTACACACTCCCCGTGTCGCAGCCATTCACTGGATTAACAAGATAAGAAGTGTGCAATCACAACTAGAAGGTCACAGAGGGAACCGCGTGCTAGTTCGCAGTACAGGGTCGCTATAGTGGAATGAGCGGAGTTCCAATTCGTCCTAACAACGTCATTAGCAAGCCTATTTAGCTTCTCCCTGGAGTAAAATAATAAAGAGAGCGCAAGCAGGGCTCGAAGCCAGCGCAGGCAAGTGTGTGTGAACTGATACCAAATGTAACCGTGGAGGACATATAAGCACTCCCCCCAAGCACAGTCACTCGCTGGATTAAAAGAGTAAGGAAAGCGCATGCACGTGGCATGTATAAAGTCAGTGTAATAGCACCTACTAAAGATTGTTTAGGAAGCTATCCATATGGTATCAATCAAGTGGGGCCAAACCTCGCCCCATGCGTTACTCCCATCGAACAGGGTTCTTGCCCATCTGGAAGCGCCGAAGAGGTTAACTCAGAACCTGGCTCAAAACAGTTCATCAGGACATGGGAATTATTCGCGGACCTTCGGCATTCGGTCTCCGTCGTTGAGAGGATGGGCCGAGCTGTGAAGACTCGCCGCCGTGGATCTTCACGCGTTGAGGGACAATCCGCGACATCATCGAGGTCGGGCATGATAACTGCTCTACCACGCACAATAACTACAGTTATCGTATTCAGAAGTGAACGCCTTCACTCACCACAATGCTAGAGCTTCAAAATTGTGTCGAAAGGTGGAAGAAGACCTACTTGATGACAGGTTGCATACGTCTCGTCTATGACGACGTGCTCTGTGATCCTGTACACAGTTAACCAGATCATTGTCCAGCCGGGTACGACGAAGACATTGTCGCGACATCGCCCATGACTGCTTATTCCCTCAGGGCAGGGCTTTTCGTAGCCGGCTTTTACAGTGCGTGACCGATCTGATGAAATGCTGACCGAAATTCTGAAATGCGTTTTCGATTAGGAAGGATTACTTAGGCGGGGTTGTAATGTTGCTTATTAAGCAACATACTCCCATAGAATTTCGGACTCGCCAGGATGTCGGCTTTTGAATGCACTTCATTTCGACCTCCTATAGAGGCCATACTCGGTAAAAAATGACTACTTAAGTAGCATGTATTTTCACATTGATTTTAGGTGGTCTTATAAATTTAAATATTTTTATGGAAAAACTCAAAAAATTTGCATTCTTTTACTCGTCTGATAGAGAATACCATTATTTTTACATTTTATACCAAAATAAGGCGTGCATTTGGGTTTGGAAAAAGTTTCTAGTTATGAGATTTTTAAGACCGTGCAATGCCCATACATACAGCGTCGCACATCTCTTTTTACCAGTGCTCCTCGAGAAATGTACAACATAGTCCACATTCATTGCAAAATTACGTGAACTCAACACGGTATCTTCTTAAAGGTATATAGGGATATATTATTTTTTTGTGCGGAAAGCATGCAACATGTAGAATGGAATCGGTAAGTGGTAGTGCAGCAACTGATCTGGCCCAAAATCATTGGGGAATTGGGAAACTTTTTCAGAACCTAAATATACGCTTTATTTAGGTATAAAATGTAAAAACAATGTTATTTTCCATCAAAAAAGTAAAAGATGGCACGTTTTGTGACCATAAAAATATTTGAATTTATAAGACCATCTAAAATCAATGTGAGAAATACATGCTACTTAAGTAGTCATTTTTTACCGAGTGTAGCCTCTATAGAACGCCGAAATGAAGTACATTCAAAAGCCGACATCCTGGCGAGTCCGAAACCCTATGGGAGTATGTTGCTTGATAAGCAACATTACAACCCTACATAAGTAATCCTTCCTACTCGAAAACGCATTTCAGAATTTCGGCCAACATTTCATGCGACCGGTCACGCACAGTACTGAAAACCACTCAACTCCCCGCCGTCCGTGAATGTGCAGCTAATGATCAGGTCCCGTCCGTCTTGAGGTCCCGAAGATGACTGGTTGTATGTCTTTCTGCGACTCTCAGCAATGGTTGCAGACGACACTCTGCATTGAATAGTCTGCAATGAGATCAGACCGGCGGATGCCATACGCACTCTCTGGTGGAATAACGGCTACGAACACCACGCGGTTAACTCGTCAACGCTGGTGTCAGAGATGTCGAATGTCAACATAAGAGTCTGGAGTGAGCATGAAAGGTTGCCTCCCGATGACTTTACTCCAAGTACAGTAACCTCTCGCTACATTGTGCTTCGACTTTCGTGGCTTCACTCTATCACGGAGTTCACATGCAAACATATCTAAGTATGACAGATTGAGGCTCACCGATAGGGTTACAGAAGGTGCTTGTTCAGTTGTGCCTTGGGGCTCATATTAAGGTCCTCGCAGGCAGTTGCACAGAGAGTAGTAGTAGAGGCAAATGAGATGGTACGGACAAAGACAAGGAAAACCGGAATGGCCACTTCTGGCTTATTAGCCGTCATCAGTCAGTCTTACTCAACCCCAAGTGTGGATCGTCTGCGATTCGAACCCGTGATCTTTGGCCATGGAGTTTGACACGACCACTTAGCCATTGGGCTTCTTTGTACGTGTTTTCTCAGTTGGTTTGGCATGTTGATTTCATAAACGGGAAGTTGTATCCGATAGAATATAAAAGGTTTTATGCTGTGTAAGTGTGAGAACTGTTTATAAGAATGCCGGGGAGGCCTATAAACGCCTAGAATACATAAAAGGAACCATAAGACGCATGTTTTTCGTTTAACAGATGCTCACGTTTTTGTGAGGGGGGGGACGTCTGGAACACAGCCCCCGCGATCGAATAGGAGTCACTGTGTAGTGACTCCTGATGAAATTATAGAGTGCCTAAACTGAGAATCCGATGCAGCCGTTAAGTTACGTCGAGGGAACGCTTATTGAGCAGATTTCAGAAACTGTTTACATAATGCGGAGGGGCATCAACAAGCCACCAAATTAGACAGTAGGAGCACAAGAAGCAAAGTAGGATGTTAGAGAAAATATTTGCACAGGTGAAGCAGTCCGTCCTTGAGCGACGACTGTATTTTCCTGTCGATTGGGGTCGATATTCATGCCCGCATACATTGCTGGCCGCTTCACGACTTCCTGCGAGGGCTCTAGGTAGATCGCCAAGGCGGAAGGGGAGAAACATGTCCCGTGACTCGATCGGCAAACATAATTTCAACCAAAGTTAAAACTAACCATACCTAGACTAAAACGCCCATATTTCGGGGGGTAGACCCGCCACCCCATCCCATAAAGTGTCTCTGCTGCAGATGAGTTAAAATTAACCAGCATATACATCTCAAAAATGTAATATTTTAAAGGCATATGTGCAGGAGTGCCCATACAAAAGGGGGGGGGGAGCGGACAGGACAGAGTCCAGATTGCCCAACGGCTAGGTTGAAAAATGAAGCAGCAGGTGTACAAAAGTAGGCAGGGAGTGCGGCATAAAAAACAGATAGCTCATTTTCGGGAACGATTTCTTTCCCTGTTCCGATTGTAGCCCTTCCTATGGCTACCCGGTGTATCCGAGGCGTCCGCCTTTCCAGGTCCAGTCGAGCCACCACCACCACCGCCGTAGGAACCGTTGTTCCCAGCGTATGTCTTGCCCATCTGCTTCTTCGATCCCAGGAGGGGATGGATCTGCAGGTGGAGAGAAAGGTGAGGAGATGGGTCACATAATCTCTTCTCCACGAGAGGAAATAGAATCAACCTTACGGGATACCAGAGCCAGGGCAGAAAATAGCAAACAGAAGCAGCTGTGTGTGCCTCACTGACCTCATCATTGGGCGCATCGGGCAGATCGATAGAAAAGCTGCGAGCTGGGACAGAGGCGCCTCCGGGTGCAGTTCGGCCGCGCTTGGAGGGCGGCGACTGGTCAGTGTGCTTCCGCATACCATCGCCGCCGATTGGGTTTGAATCCTCACCGCCCGACAGTTCATCCGGATTGTCTACGTCGGGCGATATGGAGAGGAACATGAGGACATCCTCGGGTTCTGTTTCCTCGTCACTAAAGTAGGAATACCTTTTTTGTTTAATACCATTGTTAACAGGAGCGAATACAGTGAGTGGTAAGAAGAAGCTTGAGGAAGGACCCATAATGGGCTCGCTATATGCAGTAAACCTTCTGATGAATCTGACCGACAGTTCGACCATTGAAAACGACGACGTCATTCACGCGCACCCTACGAGTAGGCGCAGTAGCGATGACTTGCGCAGCATCTACGGCACTCTGTCCTTCCTCCTAGACGACCGAAATTGGATGCGCGAGTGCAGTGGGTAACAAAGCCAAAGGGGCCCATCTGTGCGGGCCACAAATGCACAGGTCTCTACGGCATGCATTACGCTTCTCACGCGTGTGTGAGTACCATAAAGGCTACACTAAGGAGCCGTTGCAGCCCGACTCTCAGTTTCGAGAAGGGCTAACGTAGTCCGTTAGTTGGCAACCGCCTAAGTCAGGACTCTCAGTACGCTGTGACAGATTCCGGCGCGTCAAAATTATTGGTGAAGAATGCGCTGAAGCGCCGTGAGAGTTCGCCTCACTCTCTCTTCCCCCTTGCCTGCGACAGTTGACTTTCCGAGTCTGTCAGCCATCTGGTGCGGGGATTGGACGCAGTGGTTGACGCGACGTCAAGGCCGAACTGTGCAATTTCGGGTAGAAGGCTTTACTTGGGTGAGGTCTAAACACAGGTATCGTGCAGCAATCTCAATATACTTCAAACACATCCGGATGTCGGCTTTCGAATGCGTGTCTTTCCAGGCATCTGCAAACATAACACCCACTAAAATGACTATTTAGGCAGCATGCATTTTTCAATGACTTTATAAACCCAAACACGTTTTACGAAAAACGCGAATTAAATGTCCTTTCTTGTATCCATTTTGTAGTGAATTACGTCTCCTTCAGAGCTTTTACTCGAATAAAGGGTAGCTTTCGGTTTAAGGGACATTTGCAACTATGAGATTATCCTGAGACCGCGAAAGGTCTAGGCCTCTTATAAGTACTTCTCATGACAGTTCGACCACCGTGTGCTCCACAGTAAGGTGAGAGCAGGCACAGCAACTTTTGCGTGGAGTAGTTTATAGTGGTAGCAGACTTGCACAACATCTATCGCACTGTTAGGGGGGGGCGCTCACCGATCGTTCATACGGAACTCACTCGTTCCGTTGTGCCTTATGGACTCTCTCTCGAGCCCAACCAGCAGCCGCACAGCGGCGCATGATATGTAGGCAGAATGATATTACCGACAAAGACAAGGGAGACTGGAATGGCCATTTCTGGCTTATTAGCCGTCGTCAGCCAGCCATACCCAAGCCCGAAGTGTGGAACACCCGAGCCTCGAACTCGCGACCTGTTGGTTTAGAAGTCAACGCCTCTACTCACCGGGCCACGAGCCCGTTGCCTTGTCGGTTTTTGATCGGGAATATACAGTGTTAGGTGATCGGGAATATACAGTGTTATATTCCCGATCAAAAACCGACAAGGCAACGGGCTCGTGGCCCGGTGAGTAGAGGCGTTGACTTCTAAACCAACAGGTCGCGAGTTCGAGGCTCGGGTGTTCCACACTTCGGGCTTGGGTATGGCTGGCTGACGACGGCTAATAAGCCAGAAATGGCCATTCCAGTCTCCCTTGTCTTTGTCGGTAATATCATTCTGCCTATCTATCGCACTCCATCCTCCCCCATCTAGGTCCAATGTGAAGACAGAATCAAGATGACTGGAGGCAGGAGAGGGCACGATAATCGGTGTTGCCATCCCGCCCAAGTACTCCTCTAGTCAATGTTTCATGAGCTACGTTACTTAACGCAGCCTCCCTGGCGAAGGCTACGAAAACGAGACGAGAGCGCTCCTCCGAACTTAGAAGGCAACGGTGAAGTTGTGGGCATCCTGACACGCGTATGTTGATTTGAAGGAAAAGCAGCAACTGCTTCATTGAAGATACAGACTGCAGAAATACGAACTCAGGCTTTCGGATAACCTCCAACCTAACACGGATTGGAAACATCGACCACCCAAATTTCAGTCGCCTCCCGGTATTTAGGACGTCAGAGGCTAGAATCTGCCCTATGGTAAAGGTCCTCTGGAAGCGTGGATACATACGCGTAGTCAAAATAGTCAAAAATAATTACTACTTAACGAAATTGTAGTAGTACAGCAAATCTAATTCATCAGTGTCCACAGGAAAGCAGATAAGGTGTGTTTGAGGGCAGGTTTTTCAAAGGCACACGGAACCCCCATTGTAACGCGAAGAATCTTTCTTGTCAATCAGGAGTGGTGAGGTTCAGAAAACGATGCCTGACCACTAAAAGTCGCTTTTTGGCTAAGATGTGGTATACACGCAGGATTAGAGATAAGTTCACCGACAAGCTCAGTCTACCCAGTGACAAACTTGTTGGCTCAAACTGTCATTCAGAACAGTGGTTGCAGAAAAAGAAGCGTTAAAAATGAAACAAGCAGACCGCGCCAGGAGAGCGGATTCCAGTGTCAGGACTGGCAAAGTCTCAAAGAAGGGCGAGCTCCTCAGGTGACTAAACACCTAACGAATTGCAACCGGAGGCGAAATGAGGATTCTAATCAATCTCGATGAGCGAGCAGTCAGAGGCTTGATGTCCACGTAAGCAAGAGGAGTGAAAGTGGATGCACGCACCTACTTAGCATGGCCGCAACTGGCTCAATTCGTTCAACTTCGATGATAACATCTTGTTCCACGCCATCTGCAAAGGAGAGAGCAGCGGTTGTGATCAGTCGGCTGGGTACAAGGCAAACGTGACAGAAAATATCGCCTCACAGACACACACAGACTGACATTCACCTACCGTCCTTTTCCACCTCCTTTTTATCCTCATCTTCCACATCGAATTCAGATTCCCGTTCCTCGTATTCCACGTTCTCGTCGAGTTCCTTGAAGTCCGGCGCGAAGGCCGACCAGTTTTGCTGGAAAAATACAAAGAAAATGGAAAAAAAATTAGATGACACTTGGGTAGTCATCTCTTACCGAAAGCGGTTTTTAAAGGTGAACGATTAGAAGTGCATTTAAAAGCCAGCATACTGACGTGACTGACGTGCTGCACAATAATGAGTTTTGAAAGCCCGCCTAAGTATACCTTTCTAACCGAAAACGTATTTCGAAATTTCAGCTAACACTGTAATAGGAAGACAGTCCTCAGTCGGAGTGTTGCTGCTCGTTACGGTAGATGGCGGGTTGCAGTCGCGGTTATAATCGGGTGTCTGGGCGGTTTAAAAACCGAACGTTAGCTGAGGAGACCGAGCTTGCGGGATTCAAAGCTGGGAGAAAAGCACCTTCTGCTTCATCGGGAGTTGTTCAACGAGATCGACGGCAGGTGAGGTGACTGCAGCTACGTTGGGGATGCCGCCTGAACGGAGACACCTGGCGGGGAGCGAAGGAGCGACCAAGGTCTGCGTCAGTGGAATGATAGTTCGACCGTTGATTCCGACGGTATCCACCATCTACACCACAGCACGGTCGGGACAGGAACGGTGACTTGCGTCCGAATAAGTTCATAGTAATAGTAGACTTGCAAAGCGTCTGCCACATTCTCCTTCTCTCGCACCCGAGCCGGTGTCAGGACGGAGTCAAGATGACTGGGAGCGGAGTGGGGCGCAAGTGGCTGGCGAGACGTGAATCCGCACCAAGGTGAGCAAATAACACACCTTGATTCGCTACATACAAAGGACAACGATTTCACACAACACGGGAGGCA
>CACRXP010000011.1:1909962-1952582 GCA_902702965.1 Spirometra erinaceieuropaei
ACATTAAGAAGAAGCCATTGCAGGCTGACTTTCCGTCCTCCTCCGAGGAGGACAGAGTTATCCCCTCAGTTGGCAGTCTCCCAAGTCACCCTCAATCCGGCTAACGCCTCCTGTCACTCGTCCACTTATTTTACGTGTGATTTGGACCCGCTTGGTAAAAGCACGAGGAGCACTGATGTTGCGCCTTCGCTGATTGGCCACAGGCGGACAAAGCCCGGTCGCACGTATGCTCTTGAAGTTGGGACAAACAACATAAACGGCTGCTGTTCAGCTGAAGAGAACGCTCGCTGCGATTGCCTGTTGAGCTGCATGTACGCCACCTCGCCTCAATAAACGCTGTCCCTCCACTCTGTCTTCCATGCCTTTTGATCTGGGAACCTTCGAATTATCGATCCATCTCACCTTGACAGTGCAAACTCTGTGTCAACTTGTCCCCAAAAAGGCAGCTTCAAATTCATCACAGCCCTGCTGGATAAGCAGTGTTTGAAGTCCCGAACAACACCTGTTGTGCAGGTCTTCCCTGTCCACATTGTTCCCACACATTCGGTCACCGTATGGGCCTATTCGGTCGTAGACGTATACATGAAAACCATTAACATATTCATTTTGGTCCGCAATGCACCCACACGATAGTTCGACCGTCGTGTTCGACGATGTCCATAGTATGCTCCACAGCAGGGTGGGAGCAGGGACGGTGACTTGTGCGATAATTTAGTTTATTGTGATAGTGGACTTGCAATGCATCTACCGCACTCTCTCCTACCCTCCCACCTGGAGCCACTGTCAAGACAGAGTCAAGAAGATCGGAGGGGGGGGGGAGGACGCAGATGGATGACACGGTCGAGACCGCACCTTGGCGTTCAACTCCACACCCCCTGGTCCACACAATAAATAAACAGGTTTTTGATTCACAACAATGGCGGGGGGGTTGCAGGGTCCCAGTGTGCGCAACATACGCCAACACCATAATCAAGCTCTTAGTCCACAGAACTCCCCCCAGCCATGAATGGGCTGTGCCGGTCTGTCAACCCATACGGCATCCGTAGCTCTAAACTGGGGCACAGGGAATACAGATTTCGGTGTATCAGATGTGGAACTTGGGTCGCCGAACATTCCTACCAGTGGCACCAGTTCGCTGTTCATACAGTAAGTGGTCTAACTCATGAAATGTCAACCGAAATTCCGAAATGCGTTTTCGTTTCGAAAAGATTAATTAAGTAGGATTCTAAAGCCAATCATCGTACAGCAGAATTCTAGAATATTTCAGTTACCTCAGGATGCCGGCTTTCGAATAAACTTCCTTCCGGCTGCATATTAGAGCTACACTCTGTAAAAAATGACTATTTAAAGAGCATGAATTTTTCTCAATGATTTTCGATGCCCGTACAAGCCCAATAATATCTCATTGAAAAAGTTAATAAAAATATTCATTCTTTTGCTCTTTCAGTAGATAATTACGTTTTCTTCTAATTATATGCTCGAAGGAGGGACATAATTCGGTTTTAAAAAGTTTCCAATTGTGGGAATTTTAAACATCGTGGAATGGCCGTTCATAAATCGTCATATTTCTGCATTTACCAGTGTGGCTTGTAAAGTTAACAACAGGGATCAAATCCACTGCTTAATTTTATGAAGCCTATATGGTTCCCCTTTATTACCGTAGAGAAATGTGTGGTTTTCCGTACGGGGAAAATATACGGTTTGTAGATGGGGAACCCTGAATCCAAGTGTGACGGTAGAGCGAGTTCAAAATTATTCGGGAATCGGAAAACTTTTTTAAAATCGAACTACGTCCCTCGTTCGAGTATAAAATTAGAAGAAGACGTAATTATCTACCGAATGAGCGAAAGAATTAATATTTTTTCATGTTTTCCATGAAATATGATTGGACTTTTAGGGACATCGAAAATCAAAGAGCAAAATGCATGCTACTTAATTAGGCATTTTTTTCAGAGTGTAGTTCTAATATGCAGCCGAAAGGAAGTTCATTTGAAAGCCGGCATCCTGAGGTAACTGAATTATTATAGAATTGTGCTACAGGCTGACTAGTTTTACAACCCTACCTAATTAATCTTTTCGAAACGAAAACACATTTCGGAATTTCGGTTGACATTTTATGAGTTAGCCCACCTACTGTAAGTAGACCTGTCTCCTTAGAGTGCCGCCTTTGTTCAGAAATGGCTAACTGCTAAAAGATAGTTGGTAGTTCTAATGATAACTCAACAGAGGAAAGGTGTCCCTGGCCTCCCGGTGAGCGTTCGTGACGAGTGCAGACTGTAACTGCACCCTAGGACTGGAGCCATCCAGTAAACGATGAAGTCCTCATAAGAAATGGTTTTAAGATCGATAAACAGTAACCCATAGTATGCATGTGAGCCTCTGAGGGGAGTCGGCAACTGGCGGCCACTTGGCTGCGGTTTCGGGGCAATGTTTCAAGAACAGACGGAATAAGGAGATCTAGAATAAGCCCAAGATTCCACTCAGAAGGTAATTGACTGCGAGAAGCAAATATTCACTGAATACCAGAGGGGATAGATGGATTTAGGCGAAAAACATGAAGGGGGACCTCACCACTTGGGTCTGTGCCCAAATAGAGACCTGTTCCTTGGTAACCGAATTGGATATGGACACAACGATGGGACGCAGGGGATGCCAGACCACATCTAGCAAGGTCTCGCCTTTCTGGCCATGTAGGATTTTGACGAGAGTACCGCTAGCCCGCTCCCAGATGTAGATTGAGTGCTGTTTCATGGAACCAGCACAGATGAACTCACCATCACCGGAGAAGCAACACTTTCGCCAATGGTGCCTAAAAGGTCAATTACACGTTAACAAACTTGCCGTTGTACTTAAATGTAGTAAGTAGTAATAATTATTTTAAGTGCAATGGAAATAGAACACTAACGCTGCCGGAAAAGGGCACTAAATGGCCCGTTTACGCGTGTCGCACACGAACTGGTCCCGGCAGCATGTATCAGGCTTTCATGAAGGCGGTTCGGCTCTAACATGATCGAGTGCCATAAGGGTCGAAAATAAAGTGGGAGTCAATGTTTTCCCGGAATAAATTTGAACAAGGCAAAGGCGGCAAAGCATGCAGAATTTACTGACGTCATAAATTTCGAGACCTCTCATTCAGCTGCACACGGTCAATGCATAGTTATATGACAAAGCAAACTGTTCAATCAACGATCGACCTAGAGAGATAAAACGTGATAGGTAACCTGAAGCATGGGTCTAGTATGCGAGTGCATATAGCGAGGGGGGGGGAGGGGGAGAGAAGTCATCCCGAAATTTATGACGTCAGTAAATTCTGCATGCTTTGTCGCCTTTGCCTTGTTCAAAAGTGGGAGTCATTACGGCCCCACTTCCGGTCCTGAAATGGGCCGAGATATCTCGTTAGTTGGAAACCTACCAGACCACAACTCTTAACACATCGTGGTAGACCCATGCGCGTCACATTTATTGTGTTGGTGAATGTACTGATTTGCTGCAGGGATGGATTCTCCAATGTTGACCTCCTCCCCCCCTCTCTCTTTCTTTCTCCGTGCTCCCATGAACCTATCGATTGTCCGAGTCTGTCAATCAGCGGGTTATGTGGTCGGCTCATGGGGCTTGAAAGCCTACGCCTAAGGCATGCTACAACACGTATGTATGGCAGCAGTTGTGGGTTCGCGCGGGCCCTACGCAGGCCGATAAGCTCGTGTTGTGAGCCAGCCTGATATCGATATTGGATTAACGAATCTACAGCGCAAACCTTTGTGGGGAACAACTCCCTACACCTAGACCATCGTAAAGACAAGTAAGTCTAGACAGTGGCTAACTGCGCTCAGCAGAATACAGGGTAGAAATTACTTTTCTTATCTAGTCGATCGAGTGTATGCAGGGCGATTAGATGTGTGCCTCTCGACCGGCTGCCAATTTGCTTCGACTTACTACTCATTCATTCTGTAAGGAATATAACAATCGCTTTACTGACGTCTAACTTAACCCCTTCCTACTCAAAACCAAACCTGAAGATTGTAGTGGTTAGGTCTTTTTCCGTGGTCTTGCACTTTCCAGCGATGAGGCGACGGAGCGTTCCAAGCGGCGATTTTTACCCTCAAAGTGTGCTGAAACTGCTCTGAAATGGCCTGGGAAGCTCTGCCCAGCTTGCCACAACCAAGCTGAGCCACAGCAAACAGAAAGAGGCCGGACCCTGCTGCTAAGTAGCCATAATCATAAGTAGACATTCATTGTACACCAGCCCCTTAGACCGAGAGTTGGTGGCGATAAACCGATGTTTGTTCGACCAACGGATTAGGCAACCTGGTAAGATGTGGTTATGTAGCCGCACCTGATGGACACAATGCTGTTAGGGGTTAGGGCAACTATTTCTCAACCACTCAAACTCCAACCGCACATTCCAATTAGCTTTTCTTTTTGCATAAAACTACTTGACCTCGTCGCCTGTGCACTCCTCGTCCCCACCTGTAAAAGCCCCTATTACCACCGGTCCCGTATTACAGGCGGCTGGGGTTTGTTTACTTCAGGTGGGGCTGAATAACCACATCTGACCGGCAACCTCGCTCACACTAGCGATGACTTTCTGCAGATCACAGGACATAAAAGGCAGGAGTGAGACATCGGGGGCGTAGAAGGGACCAGTAGGTGTTTCGAACCCTAAAGTGCTTTATCGAGGGTTAAATCGGCAGCTCATACCAGTAGCTATTACGCATGTTATGGTTTTAAAGGATTAGAGACAGCTGGGCTGCCCAATGGGCCACAAAGTGCAGGCAGGGACACGAATTGACCTCCCTACGACCTCCAATCGCACGGGCGTACAGCCCGTGACCGATCTGATGAAATGTTAGCCGAAATTATGAAATGAATTTTTACTAGAAAGGATTATTTAAGCTGGGTTTCAATACTGGTCTTCGCGCAGCATAATCCCTGTCACGTCGTGATGCCGGCTTTGGAATGTAGTTCTTTTCGGCCGCTAGTAAAAGTGGTATGCATTTTACCTATTAATATTCGAAATCCTAATAGAAACAAGTGAATTTTTCAGAAAACGCGGTCAAAATGCACTTTTTTACACTCCTCTGGCAGCAAGTCACGTCTTAGTTAAACGTTATACTCGACGGAAGGGTATTTTTCGGTATCGAAAAATGTTTTAAAATTGCCGAATAATTTGAATCAGTCTGTTGGTGCATTTGTGTGCGGGGTAGTTTCCTTAAAACTATTAAGCAATATTTCGTTTAGAAACCACTTCAAAGTTGGGATTGTCGAATTCTCTGAAGCAACTACATGTTTGTTTAGTGCAGCCAGGCAGTACTAACTCGTAGGATTTTTGAGATTCGAAACACAGCTCTGAGAAGAATGATAAAGTGCAAAAAATGAGATGGGTAAATTACCAAAAAGCGAGTGTGCACTCATATTGCATAAAAATCGAGAACAAAAATATCCTAAAACTTCATATAATGGGCCGTTTCATCCACCGAACGATGCCCGTGGTGTAGATTTTCTGCATGGAAAAAAATATGTGGCGAGGGGAGTTTAGAAGCGAGAACTAGGTTTTCCGAAATTTCTGACACGAAACACAACGAAAACACTGGAGGGTGCGTTAACGAGCTGGACCAATACGGTCGACTCAATGGCGAAACGGCATCATGAACACACTGTTAGTCAACCTCGGACCCAATAAATCGTTTGGTAGATAAAAAGTAAATAGGAAAAACCGAATTATGGACTCACCCAGTAACCAGATCTCGCAGTTTCTGAACTGGTTCGGGGTCAGAAGATTCTATCGCGTCGGAGCAGTTGTAGACCCGGATAATACGGTCGGCACAATTGAGCAGAAAAAAGCTGGAGGATCAGAGAAGAGGGAGAAAAGTAGGAAACACATCAACCTAGATGAGATATTAGCTGAAGGATAGAGTAGACTTTGGCTGACAATCAGTTGTTCGAATAAAGCAAAGGCGACAAAGCATGCAGTATTTACTGACGTCATAAATTCCGAGACCTCTCATTCAGCTGCGCACGGTCATTGCATAGTTATATGACAAGGCAAACTGTTCCATAAACAATCGATCTAGAGGGATAAAACGTAATAGGTAACCTGAAACATGGATCTAGTTGGACTACGTGATAAACCTGGCACTACCATCGTAAGGATCGATTATGAACGAAACCCTGTTCCCATATACACCCTCTCATTTTGCCCCCATCCCCTCCCCCTAATGACTGAATGCTACCCCGCGCGTTTCACTCTAAATCACGCCGAACAAGTTCTCATTGTAGTCCTAACTCTCATACTTGGATGACTTCTCTCCCCCTCCCCCCCTCGCCATATGCACCCGTATACTAGACTCATGTTTCAGGTTACCTATCATGTTTTATCTCTCTAGGTCGATCGTTGATTAAGCAGTTTGCCTTGTCATATAACTATGAAATGACCGTACGCAGCTGAATGAGAGATCTCGAAATTTATGACGTCAGTAAATACTGCACGCTTTGTCGCCTTTGCTTTATTCAAATTTATTCCGGGAAAACGTTGCTTCGATCAGTTGTCTGCTGAGATTGAGGGGGGTGGGAGAGCTCCAGGGACCTGAAGCTAACTCTCCACTCAGACGATCGAGTCTTGTTCACAATACGTGCCTCATGGACAAACGACATCCACGTCCTCGAGACCACTGACGGATCTATCTATTCTCCCTTATCTCCATGGTAGTGGAGTTATTACAAGCTGCAGATCTCAAGCAGACACGAAGGCTTTGATCACCGGTCCATTCGACATTGCTTCCTTCCGTGAGTGCTCCACATAAGGCATAAATGATGGATCCACCAGACCGCGAAAATTAGCAGAAATGCTGAGGAGTTTAGGGGTGTTTTTGGAAAAATACGTTCGGGACTTCACACCAGTCGCCTCAACTGCGGCAATTAAAGACTCTGATGCGGGCGAGCGAGCGATCATCACACCAGCGGCGGATATGAGAGCTGCTAATTATAGTATCTGCGTGGTCGCACGGCAACCACATCCTATAGATAAAACGCGTCCCCCGTGCGACCGTCTCCCTTATCTACAACTGCCTGTGGCAATGAAAATGAAAGGGAATTCAAAGCGCGGGGTAGATAATATTATTGTTCAGCGATTGTATCCCCCCTTTTTCCAGTCTCCAACATCTCACTGCCAGGATGGTGTCGTAGCCAAGGCCGGAAGTCAAAAGTATGAGCAAAAGTGGTGCAAAAGTCCCCAAACAGTCTCAGAGCGGTGCGGCAGCATTTGTACTTGATAGGACGGAACCGGTGGAACCGGGTCGTGTGTGGGACGCGTAGACTGGCCGTTGAGCTCAGTCGGCCACTGCGTCCAAGCCTGCCTCCAGTCCTGCCGAATCTGCCTTGCCCCAGGGACCGGGCGAGTTAGGAGAGAGTGCGGCAGAAGTTGCTCAAGTCTAATATTCTTATAAACTAATTAATGAGCAAGTCACCGTCCTGCGGCCACCGCGTCGTAGAGCATGCGGTAGACATCATCTTTTGCAATGGTCGAACTGTTACTTGATAGGACTCTGGTCACATCTGATCTAGCCGGCCCTACTGATGTCCCGCATCAGTTATCCTCTACGGGCGACCATGAGCTGCAGCGATATGGTGGGCTAGGTCCCTACCCTTCTTCAGCAGTGAAGAGCTAATAAGGAAGGTCCAAGGATCACTTCTGTGACCTAACGGACTGTGCGAAGTTCGGTTTTTAGCTGACCTCTTCTTTGACGATTCCATATAAAGAGGAACAACATCGAACTCATAAGGATTCAACGAAGAACTAACCCAGGACCACGCCAGCTGCCCTTCTTGGACGGCCTGAGAGACCTCCACAATGTTGTCGTACGGCACCTGCGGACTGTCTCATTCGAGACGAACCCATGAAATGCCAACCGAAATTTCGAAATGCGTTTTTGTTTTGAAAAGATTGATTATGTAGGGTTGTAAAACTAATCATTTTGCAGCAAAATTCTATAATACTTCAGTTACCTCAGGATGCCAACTTTTGAAAGAACTTCTTTTCGGCTGCATGCAAAAACGATACTCTGTGCAAAAATGACTACGTAAGTAGCATGAACCGTTTGTGATTGATTGTCGATGCCCTTAAATATTCACTTATATTTCATAGAAAACATGCATAAAAATATTCATTCTTTCACTCATTTGGTAGAAAATGACGTCTTCTTCCAATTTTATACTCAAAGCCAGGATATAATTCGGTTTTAAAAGAAGTTTCTAATTGTGATATTTTTTAATACCGTGAAATGACCGCTCATAAAACGTCATGTCTTCGCATTTACCAATGTGGTTTGTAAATTTAACAATATAGCTCAAATCCACTGCTAGATTTTATGAGCCCCATATGGGCTCCCTTTAATACCGCAGATAAATGTATGGTTTTACGTACGCGGAAGATATACGGCTTGTAGTTTGGAAACCCCGAATCTAAGTGTAACGGCAGGTCGAGTTCAAAATTATTCGGGAATTGAAAAAGTTTTCGAAAACCGAATTATGCCCTTCCTTCGAGTATAAAATTGGAAGATGTAATTTTCTACCGAATGAGTAAAAAAAATGAATATTTTCATGCATACTGTCCATGAAATATAATTGAATTTTTAAGGGCATCGAAAATCGGCGAGAAAAATGCACGCTAGTTAAGTAGTCATTTTTGCAGAGTGTAGTTTTTGCATGCAGCCGGAAGGAAATTCATTCGAAAGCCGGCATCCTGAATTATTATAGAATTATGCAAAAGGCTGAGTAGATTTACAAATCTACTTCATTAATATTTTCGGAGCGAAAACGCATTTCGGGATTTCAATCAAAATTTCATGAGTTGGCCCACCTACTGTACTTCACTGGGAAAATCGTTGCAGGTCGTGGTGGCAGGCAGACTCGCGCAGACCAGACGGACGGCCGGTGCGTACGAAGATGAAGTGATTGATATGTCACGAGGATCCTGCATAGTTTCGAAAACTTGCGGGGACCCTGGGAGCAACATCAATTGCGGGGGTAACGATGTTGTCGTATGTCTGTTAGGGAACAATATGGGCCAAACCATTTGTGTCGCAACCTCTTCAAGCTGACAATTATTAGTTGAGAGAAGTGGGCTCTGGCTCGAGATGCAGTTTCTGTAGGCAAGAACTCGGACAGTTCGACTACGAAGTGGACAATGAACGATCTGCACGAGACAGACAGTGACTGATCTCCGGTATTGGGGTGAGGGTGGGAGAGGGCCAGTGTATGCAGACGGGAAGGGGATGCCGACGAAGGTAAGGGTCGTTTCTGGCCCATTAGCCGTCGTCAGCCAGTCTTACCCAACTCCAGGCTTGCAGGGCCTGAGATTCGAATCCGCGATCGCAACCGACAGAAAAACGTGCCCCTGGATCGAATGTGGGCGTTGGACTTAATAACGCCTACTGAGCAAGGTGGACGCGAGTTCGAATCTCAGGTCTAGAAGACCTGAGGTTATACGTGGCTGGCTGGCTGACGATGACTAACAAGTCAGAAACGGCCGTCCCAGTCTCCTCCTGTACCACGACTGGTCACTATGAGACTGCCTGTGAGGGCTTTAGATTGAGTTACAAGGCCCATCGGGGCGCGCAGATCCCAAAACCCAATAGGTAAATGCACCTCCAACATAGGAATTGTATACTACAGAAGACAGAAAAAGACGTATTCCTTACTCTCCACGGCGTGAGAACTCGATTGACTTTACGGCTGCATTTGTGGCCGTCATTGTTGATCGGAAGCTGTTCACCAGCTTCAGAGTTTTTGAGTCATATATACAAACCTGAAAGAGTAAAAAGAACGCTGAGGACGGAAATGGTCAAAATGGCGACTTAGGTTGACCAGGCTGAATTGGAGTGATCTCAAAATTTCAGGCGAGTGGCATGAACTTTGGATAGCCTACCTTGCCCTTCGAGTTTCCGGTGTAAATCCGTGCACCACGGCGATCATAGGCGGCCACAATACTGAAGTCGTTCTGGAAAATACAAAGAGACAAGTAGGGGGGATGTGATGGCCTAGGAAACAAAGTGACTTAGGCACAATGAACAATGTGACTTTCCTGGACCTCAATGGGACTATGAGGACCCTTGCAAACCGGGGCGGTAAAGAGATCAACGCACCCAATCTTCACATAACCTGTCGATATGACGTTTTTGGTCTGATGTAGAGTCTTTTCGGAGTCTCGAACACAACTTTTCGGTATGTGAAATTGAGTTTATCACAGCTCGTGTCGATATTCGCTGCTTTGATATGACGTAATTTTTAACGATGAAAAGATTAGTCTGTTAACTAATACTGCGGTACGGTGTGGGGGGTGAATCCTACGGGGAAGACTAGTAAAAAGCGCTAATCTGTGGGAAAGTACAGAGGACCTAGTGAGGCATTTCGCAATCGCACACGATGCTGATAAATATTCACAGGTCCATACGGGTGAATGTGCAACAGACACGTATAAAGACTCTCGTCTGTGCAACCTCGAAAATCAGCCAATTAGACGCCGAACTATTTAAGGAGTCGGTGTAGGCACGATCACTCGGCAGGCGTGAGTTTGCCTCAAAGTTTGTGGCGACTAACCCCTATAAAGAGAAATGTCAACTTTCATCCGGCTTGGATGCAGCCTCCCCTGATTTGATAATACCAACCAGACATGACGGTTTCGAAACTCTGAGAGTGCTTTTTTCTACCTTCGGGACAAGCCAGATTTACATAGAAGGCAGGCGAGTTTCATCTCCCTGAGAAAAGCAGAACGGACGCAGATCCAAGAGCGAGAAGAGAGGTTGCGGTGCACAAGCTCCGAGGCCGGCAGTGACCCACTTCCGTCCGGCCTGAGCTGCAGTGTTGGCCAGTACCTATCGCTTCGTGAAACCCTCGAGTACAGTCATTGTTACCGATAAAACGGTCCTATCCACTTCTTGCCCATCCCACCTCCCTGCAGTCGGTCATGCTACATGATGGCATGTCACCAAAGCACCCTGGATTCATTCAGATGTCTCATAACAGAACAGATAGTACAGTCCGTGTGGATGAGGAGTAATGTCGTTGATGTTGCTTCCGACACCTGGAAGGGCCGCGCTCTCTCACCGAACCTGCTCAGCTATGAGAAAGATTTGTTTCTTCTGTAAGCGCTTGTAAACGCTCCAGGTATAGCGTCAGGTTGTGGTCCGTGCAAGACAGACATTAACACGATGACAGGGGTTTATAAGTTATCGAGGTCCAATGGTAGAGGGATACTTACCGACCGTGTTACGAAAGTAACTCGTCCCGTTGTGCCTTAGGACTCTCCCTCTCGAGCCTAACCAGCAGCCGCACGGCGGCGCATGACATAGACAGAATGGCATTACCGACAAAGACAAGGGAGACTGGAATGGACGTCATCAGCCGGTCATACCCAACCCCGAAGTGTGGAACAGCTGGGGCTCGATCCCGCGACCTGTTTGACAGATGTCTAACGCCTCTAAACACTGAGCCACGGGCTCGTTGTTCTGTCGGTTACGATCGAGAATATACAATGGTAGAAGAGCGCTCACCGATCGTTTTTACAAAACTTACCCGTCCTGTTGTGCCGACAACCGACAGGACAAGCCTGTGGTTAAGTGGTTAGAGGCGTTGGACATCTAACCAACAAGTCGCGAGATCGAGCCCCAGGTGCCCCACACTTCGGATTTGGGTATGACCGGCTGACGATGGCCAGTAAGCCAGAAATGGCCACTTCAGTCTCCCTTGCCTTTGTCAGTAATGCTATTACGCTTATCGAGGTTCCTTGTGAAAATGCAGCTTGTAGAGCCCCAGAACGAAGTGAAGGTAGCAGGAACTGATTTAAGACGAAGAGGATTGTCTCCGGTTTGTGGTTTATAGTATCTAGACCCCTACAACCGACTGTGCTGTAGATGCGATTGACTGAAAGTGGGGCTCAGCTGAATCACCAGAGAAATTTAGCGGGTTGCTCTAAGTCCACACTGTCGTACATGGGCATGAGGCACGCATTAGACACGGACCTTCACATGGCGTCAACCACTACGTACGATCCCACCACACGTTAGTTGACAGGTTCGGACAGTCGACTGATGCATGAGTGAGGGAAGAATGCGGTCGGCATCAGGGAATCTATCCACACGAAACACCGCGTTCCTCACTGTGAGAGGGCCGACGCACTCAAATCTATCACAACGCGCTAAAGGTTGGTGGACTGGAAGGTTAACAACTGCCGGAATATACTAGGTCCTTCTCAGGACTGAAAGCCAGACGACAGTGGCTCCCTCTCAAAGTGGCCTTAATGGCAGCCTCACTTAGTGAGATTCGAACTGCCCTCGTGAAAGTCCGGTACACACTGTGAAAACCTGGTCGTGTGTGGAACGCGTAGACGGGTTAATATAGCTCTACGCTTCGGTGTCCCTAGTCTTTGCCGGCGCTCCTTCCCCAGAATGAGACCGTCACATTGTAATGCGGACAAAGTCGTGTGTGGCACGCGTAGACGGGCCGTTTAGCTTGCGTAGCCACCGCGCCTGTGCCAACCTTCGGTCGTCCTGCCATCGGTCCAAAGTAAGTGAGGAGGAGAGAGTGTGGTCGATGCCCCTCAATTCTGCCCCACTCTAAATCAATTCAATCGCAAGCTACTGATGCTGAGTCCACGTCGCGGAAGAGGCGATGAATGCCATTGCTCTAAAAAGTCAAACTGCCGTTGGTCTAACATATCAGAGCGGTCAGGGTGGACGGTGAAATCCTTGAGCTAGAAGACAGACGCTGTCATCCCGGTTTGAACATAATATCAAACGGGAAAACTAAGGATGGTATTTACCATCGGAGGAACTAGGCATGCGTGGAGTCTATTCGATTTTGTCTAAGGATTTGTAAAGGGTGTCAAGCCGGCTGCCAAAAGGTGGCCTCGAGTGCGCCTATGGCTCCCAGGCCACAGAGGCAGACGTAGCAAATGTACCAACTTCAATGGAAGGCCGTTTTTCGTGACTCCTTAGATTTACAACGTGGAACCTGCTGAGTCTAGTATGGTGAATACAGGCAAAGGAAAATGCAACCTAAAGCACGGCATGGATGAATACTAAACGATAAGCGAAAATCGGGGGAGAAGTATAAGAGGGTTGACTGAAAAACCGCAGAAATTCTCCGCCTCTTGGCCACCACACATGCCGAAGAGGGCCTTTTTGGAGACCGAGGTGTGCAATTGCGGTCGTGCTGTGTGGCCAAGCAAAATGATCACTAGCAGACTACAGATGGCACCCACTAGACGGTGAACAGTCCCACAGCCAACGGCTTCACCATTCAAATGCTTACAAAGGCTGATATTACTTTTACAAACATATGGCAATCCTGAAGGTCGGTGGAGTAAGTAAACGGTATGCATCAATATATTAATATAACATTTACAATAAAAGTCTTAGATCAAGTGCGTGCAAGAAACGATTATCAGGCGAGCTCACATCGTCCTCAGGATGTATGATAGTTGGGGTCCCCGTATCCGTCTCAATGAGAACTGGTGGATGGCGTAGAGGACAAACGAGGACCTCAGTAGCCTTTCTTGGATTAAACTGGACCTTCATAACAGGACAAGGGAAAGTAAACGTTTTCTCGCACTCTCCCGTAATCACGTTCCAGACGGAAACACTGTTGTCTGTGGAAGCACTAAGTAGCTGACGACTGTTTCGGCTCCAACTGCAGGTAATGCAACGGAATTAATAGAACCTACCTCAGCGAGCAGACGGGATGCGAGTGTGCAACGAGAATTTTTGCAATCCGGCGGGTAATAAAATCCCATATCTCCACGCGTCCGTCATTGCAGCCAATCGCAATTAAACTACCGGCGCGGTTGAACTGTAGAGTCACAACAAAGGTGGCACAACCACTATCCTTTCCAGGCTCATCCTTCTTGATACGCTCTAAGTGCCCATCGGCTGCCTAAAAATTGGCAAATCAGTTGGGTAGATTTATAGCACCGCAACTTACCTCGGGATAGTTTTGGTGGAAGGCCTCTGTTTTCGGAGAAAAACAATGAAATTAGAAGGGTAGTGAACGATAAAAAAGACGTCAGAGGACATAAGCACATTTTGGGTTGCTTCGCAAAGGTTGGGTGGACAATACTGTCCAAGCAAAGTAGTTTACGCAGCGCGCGGGCCTAACAGTTCAAACAGGACACAATAGAAGGGTGTCTGGTGGGTTAAAATGAACTAATTTTCTTCCGAGTGACAGCTGAGAAAGGAGGATTCCAAGCTTAACCAAATAAAACGGATAGACGTGGCCGCATAGATAAGTTGTCAGAATGCCAGAGGGAGGCAAAGGGTCAGACGAAAATTAAAATACTTCTAACAAATGAGGGCCGGGGCAAATACGTTGCCCATGTCTACAGCACAGGCATTCTGGTGCCTGAAAAACCGGTAGTGATAAATTCTACAGTATGTTGATAGAACGGGGGGTGGCAATGGTAAGGACTAATGCAGCAAAAGTGTTCGGATATTTTCTTGACATCTGAAAAATGCAGATACAAGTAGATGATAACCTTAACAGTCACTAAAAAGCAGTAGACATGCATTGTTTTGCGTTAGGAAAAAATTTATGGGACCCGAAATAGCGCACTGAGGATAGGTCGATTGGCATACGACTGCATTTGTCTAAAAAATACCGAAGACCGAGTCGTTCGTATTGTAACATTATATGTCAATAATTCCACTTCGCAAGAGGACTCTTTGGCAGACCTTGGCATTCTAGGTTAGAACCAAAGCAATACAGTGTCTGTCTGGACCAAAATTGGGGGCAAGTGAGTCCACTGCGTCCGCAATTACTAGCTGGGTACACTGAAGGGTCTGTTATGATAACAGAGGGATCGGTGTTTTGTTTTCCGACGAGATAGTTATTTTGGGCATTCCCCCATCCGGCAAATAGAAAGTTTCTGGTGATTGGAATGTGGGTGCTGAACAAGCAAATGTTTAGATGAAAACAGAACCGCTATTATACGGTGGCTGGAAGGATGTGGTATGATGAGTAATTATCGATGGATCCCAGGTAGCGGTCGATCGACGGTAACAATGATGCCAGATCGCAGGCTACTGAAATAGGCGGGTTTCAATCGGTTAGTACAAATTCCTGTCCTGTGACATGAAAGTGGATTTAGAACATCTATCCATACTGCGAGAAGAGCTTTGAACAAACGTGACCGAAGAGTACGGAGGTCGATTAAATATCCGTGGCCATACGATAATTACGAACCAGCCCGACTAAGTTTAACTGCACAACGGCGTAAGTGGCGTTCCCCTCAATGGTGTAGTCATCTGGACCGATGAGTAATGATTTCGACTGAAAATGATTGACAGACGATTCCGGATCTGGAAACCAAAAGGTAAACATTTTTCTAAAGGAATAAGCACATCGAATGTGTAAGTTGGTGCAGGTTCCATGTATGTTTGCACAACCTTCCAGAGGTCAGGCAAGAACAGTGAGGGAACGTCAGTGATGGGGATGCTGTGACTGCATCTACTCGAGATATTGTTAGGCCTGCTAGAACGGATGTTCAAGGATGATAATGCATCGGCCCATCACTGTCATGAGGTTCGGAATTTCAAAGATTCTGACAGGTTCGGATGCCTCCTTTATCTAACAGGATCTCCTGGCCCCAACATAACAGAGCATCCTCTAACAGGTGCTCGCCAGAACGCCAGCACAGCAAGCGCTTCCCAACTTGGGATCGTTCTTATGGATACTTAAAGCATGATAAGGCACGATGGAATCTCGTATCTGATGGACAGCACGTAGGGACAAATTAAATATCAAATTAAATAGAATTATCTTAAAGTATATTAGGCAAAAATAAGGCAGGCTAGAAAATTCATGATGTTTGCTTAATTTTCTTTGGCTCATACAGTTCAGGTAGGGCCTACTTTTAGTCAAGTTTGTGGGATATTTCAAAGGTGCGAGACGTCTCAGTACAGATCTGTACTGATCGTCGGCAAAAAGACGGAGAAAAGGAATATCAGCTATGGTGGATAAGAAATTACGAACAAAAAACACATCGGAATATAGTTGATAACGGCAAACAATATGTCAACGGGCGCTTCAAATGCTAATTAGCGTCTGTCACACAGTGCTAACATTTTGCGACAAAATCATCCTTGTAGAATGAACTGGAAGAAAGGCAAGAAGTGAATAGGATAATGAAAAATAATACGACTTATCACAATAAAGAACAAAAGACTTCACTTTGTCTCAACAAAAATCCACAAACCTAAAAGTTCCAAATTCATAGCGAATGCTAGGCCGCACACAAAATTCAGATCGGCGCCTTCAGTAAGCGGACTGATGGGTTGTGTCGTTATCCAATGACAAGATTAGTCAAAAGTATGCTCATCGGGAAGTACTCTTACGGTCGAAGATAAAATCTGACATGTGAGACTGTTCGGCTGAAGCAGAGGAGTGACAGAGAAGTAAACCGGAGAATTTATCCGGATATTCGAAAATTTCGAGCTGTGCCAGTGAACAGTAGGTTTCAGAGCTCAGCACGTAAAGGACTCCCGAATATGTAGTATGTTACTGTAGCACTCTGAACGGGTTCAAAACACACTCTGACCTCTGACGGGCTAAGGAAAAGTATAAATGCACAACAAGTCTAGATGTACAGAAGTTGACAGGATGAGAATCTGTAGTAGCTTAAAACAGCCTGAGAAAGACATCTGCGCTTTAATTACCAAGACCGCAGAGAGGTACGAATAAAGTAGGCCAAAAATGAAAAGCACACAAATGAAGGAAGACAAAAAAACCTATGGGATGCTAGAATACGAAGAGAAAGTAAAATGCAGGAGCAAAAAGTCAGGAACTCATTTCGAAAATTTTAAATCCACTCGTGTTGTGTATCTTGTTATTTTTCTAATAGGAATCACAGAGGCATAAAGTCCAGATTAAGCTCTGCAGGACCTAAATGAAGAGGGGCTTGAAACAGTGTATCTGGCTGATGGATCATTCAAAGCGAGTAAAGACGATATATTAAGAATGCTAAAACGCAGCACGAGGGAATATTCGAGGGTCAAAAGGCAGAAGTCGTATACACTGAAAGCAGTCTACATCTTATAAGATATGGAAATTGCGATAGGAGTACCCCAGGCGGCTTTACAACAGTTGGAATACAAGCAGAGCGGGGATTTGTCATATTCCGACGTCTTTTCAAAAACGAATGGACTGCGGGCAGCGTGGAACGTATCCTTATGGCGTGGATATTTCTTAACTTTCTACTGGCCTATATCTCCGTCGGCTGTCTCGACTACTTTAGCGAGACAGGACACTTCTTTAATTTGAACAGTCAGGTTGGTTCTGCCTCCTCAAGTCCGGTGGCAAACTTAAGGAGTTCATTAAGTTCTTTTAGTGCCGAGGGATCTTTGGTCTGTTCAAGTTTTGCGAACACTCCCATGTTACACTTGAAAAATCTTCATAGGCTAACTATGATGACTTCTGCATGAAACCGGTCCCCGCGCCCACGCCACGCCGCTGTATGGAATGTGCGTACCACCAGTGACTTTCTATTTATCTACCGCACTCAGTCTTACCTCTCCAACGTTGCTCTATTGACATCGTCAGAACAACCAGAGGTGGGTGCGGGCGCAGTGGTTGACAAATCCGAACAGACCATCTGCGCGTGTCACACGTTACTTGGTCCCCAGTACATGTAGCAGGTTTCCGCAGTCATAGCGATATCATAAAGGCCACATCGAGAAAGCGACAGTGCAGTTTGACTTTCAGTCCTATGAAGGAGCGAATTATTTCGTCAGCTGGCAAGATTCCGAACCACGACTCTTGACACGTCGTAAGGAATTTATCTGCGGCCGATTTATCTCATTGAGCAATGAGTTAATTTACCACTCTACCACCAATGTCGACTCCGCTCAGTCGTCCCTCTCCAACGCATCAGTCGAC
The DNA here is from genome assembly GCA_902702965.1 of Spirometra erinaceieuropaei. Lineage (NCBI taxonomy): Eukaryota > Metazoa > Platyhelminthes > Cestoda > Diphyllobothriidea > Diphyllobothriidae > Spirometra > Spirometra erinaceieuropaei. The sequence continues at coordinate 1,927,885 of CACRXP010000011.1, forward strand.
TGTTCTTGCCTCTCCGCAACTGAGTTATGGGGTTGGACGCGGTTGTTGGCGGGGTGCGAAGCGTACGTCTACTCGTGACGCAGCAACTCTGTGGGTGTGGAAGAAGTGATGAGATCGCGCTGATCCTGGGCAGCCTGATTTACGCGTGTCAGAAGCAAATTTAGCTCTATCGGATGCCAGACCGTCTATAACGCAGCCCTTTGCAGAGACCCCACTAACAATGACAATGAACCTCTCACAGATCATTATGAAACACTATTACTTATCGGCAACACTGGTGACCGAATTTCAGGAAAACGTACGTAGAAGGCTCCGGGTAAAAAAACTCATATTCTAATTGACTACCTTTGGAGATAGTTCATATTCATAAGGCGTCTAAATAAGCTATTAGTATTTCATACGTCGAAGACTTTGTCTAGTTTTAGAAATGTAGCCCCGACGTCTTCCTTGCTACGTAGATACCTGACCAGAATTCTCCTCTATATAGGAGTTCGCAAAGCACGTATGTGATTTAAGAAAGACATATTAATTGGGGCTTATACGTTTTCGCTCCTCTGGAAAGAAATGGATGCGGTCACAGACGAATTCTTGTGCGATTTCGGATGTCAAACTGATGACACTGACTGGAATTTTGACCACTGCTGAAGCGTATGAAAATTCGGCCGTAGTTTCTGACGATATTGACCGGGGGTTCCGCAGCTGGGTGGGATCAGGGACGATGATTTGCGCGTGAATCCGTTTATAATGAAAGCGGACTTGTGCAAAACTTACGCCCTCTGCACACTGGACCAAGTGTCATGATAGAGTCGAGTAGACCGGAGGCAGGAGAGGCCGCAGGTGGCTGACACGGCTCAACTCACACCTAGGCGTACCACAGCACACCCTGATTCTATAGGTATAACTGACCAGGATTTTATGCAAGAAAGAAAGGGGACGGCTTAAATCCCAGCTGAGGGGGAGTGTCACAGAGACAGCATCCAGAAGGAGCCGCTGCAGTCTGACTCTCCGTCCTCGAGGATGATCTAATTATCCCCTCAATATGGAATATTCCAAATCACGAATTTAACCGCATGATAGATCCAAACGCGTTAGATTGATTATAGTAAGGGATATGCGCTGAGACTGTTGACCTCAAGCTTTCTTCCCTCTCTCAGACACCAGTACACAGCCCGAGTCGGTTAGTTGTCTGATGCGGGATTGGGCGCAGTGGATGACAGAGTTAGAGAGCTCGTCTACGCCTGACATGTGCACGACCTAGTCCCCAAATGCACACACTAGGATTACAAACAAAAAGGGATTGGCGCCTTGGGTCTCACACATGCGAAAGGGTGGCATTTAGAAGGAGCTATCACAGTCTGACTGTCTGTCCGCCAGTTTGATACTCAACGCACAAACACGCACTGAGCTGAATATGGGATTTGAATTGGATGTTCAGTTAACAGTCTTCCAAGCCACGGTTTTTGGCGCACTGTGTGTCTCAAGTGCATCAGATTGTTTATGGTGGGGAAGATGCGTTGAGTCTAGCCCATTAACTCTTTCCCTTCCCGCATGCAAACTAGCTGAGCAAGCCTGCCAACAAACGGATGCTGGGATTGGGAGAGGTGGCTGACAAGGCTAACAGCAGACCGTCTGCGCGTTCCACAAGCTTGCCCTGCTCCCATTAGCATACATCAGGAATTCCAGCGGAGGGTTTGACTGCCCAGGTCTCGCATGCACAGAGGAGTCACACAGAGAAAGAATCTGAGTTGTGTAATTTAGGAGGTGTTCATGTGTGTTGCATGTCTTACTAGGGAGATGCGTGGGGTTATAGTCTAGTCTACAGTGATTTCCCGCAGATTTTTGTAGATGTGCATGTAAACGAGTGGACCCATGCGATGGCTGCATGTGCGCATCAATACGGACAGGTGAGGGGATGATGGCGGGCGCAATCTTGGTAGTGTCTTTCGAACGATCAAAAATAAAACTATTATTATGTGGTATGTAGGTGCTCCAGGCACTGAGTTAACAGTTACTTTGCGACAGATTCGCGAGTAACCTACTAGGCTGACGTGAGGTGAATGTGTGATTGCAATGAAGGCAGACTGGGATCAATTCCACATTTCTGATGGTGGAGACGGTGATAGGGAAGGTTCAGCGTATTTGAGGGTAATAAGCTTACGCCGTTGAACCCTTTATCAGGAGAATTAGCAGCGACTTATGGAAAATGCAATGTTAGGGGCAGCAGACTTAGTTTCACAAAAGTAAAGTTCTTTTTAAGGTTGCGCAGTCATGTAGTCCGCTTTCTGCTACAAGATGCGTCTGCCTAGTCGATGTATTGTTGCTAAAAGGCCTTCAGTATCTGGTGAGTCAGTTGGTGGAAATGAGCAGAAAAAAGAAAAAGGGACATCCCTATTTGTGCTATGCATATTAATGATGCACTCAACCTTATATTTAATTGTTTTTGTAGTGTTATGTTCTGGTGTTATTCCAGTGACTGGCTTCATTAGAGGCCCTTTGGACCGAATTGCATGTCCGAGAACTGGCTTCAACTGTGTCCTATCTTATTCAAAAATACAGTTTATTGCAATTTAATGGAAACGTCCTGGTTTATGTTTTAAATTCTATAAGGTGCGGGCTTTTTCCAATAGAACTTGAGTGAGCATCCCACATAGGCGTATTTCTTATGGAGTAGAAGTTTGATCGTTGGGACCTTTTGAATTTGGGAATGCTTACAATGTCTTCCTCATTTCTAGTGTTTCGGGGGGTGTTTTGGTTTGTTAGTACATCAATTTTGGGAATATTCTGGTCATGCATGACCTCAAATAGGAAATTGAGACCATTTTAGAGTCTTCTGATTCAGAGGGGTTGAAGACCGTATTTATGGTATTGCTCTAAGTAAATGGGACACGTTGACGTGGACTCTTTAAGCCGCCTCCGTTTCTTTTATCGCCGGCACCCGCTAGGATTGCGTTTTTGTCTCCGTAATTTCGAGCTCTTCTCCCCAATGTACGTCAGTCAGTCAGTGCATTTGAGGGAAATAGGCTTACGCCTTTGAACTCCCCATTTGCACATAAAAAAATCCATAAATAAGCAAAACGTGAAGAAATTACAGCATCCAGTGAATACAGACATTGATTCACTTATGTCATTTGTCTCATGGCTAAAAAGTCCCATAGCCCGCTTGTTGCTGTAGCATATGTCTGTTAAGCCGGCATTTAAATGTCGCCACAGATTGAGACATGACAACCGTCTCGGGCAGGTTATTCCACGGTTCCACGACACGGTTGGAGAATAAATACTTCCTCACATTCAATCTACCCTGGTGCACACGTAGTTTGAAGGGATGTCCCCGGAGGTTAGTTGTTCTGGCGAGTTGGAAAGGTCATCGCACCGAAGGGCGCAGTCCAAGCCAGTCCCACCCTGGTTCTATCACCACCTAACGTCCGCAGGCTGTCATCCTATCTCCACAAAGAATCTACCCTGTCCTCTATATTCCTTTGCGAACGATGATTTTCGAGGTATTTAACGTCATCTTCCCATTTTGGCCTCCAGTGATCCATTGAACATCACGGTGGATAGATTTGTTTTCGTCATCTTCTATTAGTTTGGTCGAGCGGCAAATAAGCATCATAGTTGCACTTTCCCACGCCTCGATGGCCCCCAAAACCCTTAATGTTTCCGCCCTGCGTGGACTCCAAACAAACTATGACCCAGCGTGTTGGATCCCTCCTGTCTCGCCATCTTGACGCTTACGTTTGCCGCCAGCCCAAAAACATAAGGATAGCATCTGCAACGAGGGGTCACGCCCGGTTTAGGAGTTTAAACTTGACGCGGACCGTTTTGAACCCTAGTATATCCTCGCCTGCTAGACGACCGTTCGCAAACCTAATTCTGCCTTCCCATAAGCAACAGTTTTTCCCTCTTAAAAACCAGTCAAATCACTTTCATTTTGCCTTTTTCGACAAAAATAGGGGCTTTCCATTGTAAGCTAACCGTTTTTTGTGTTAGACTGTCCACTTTATAAGCAAGAACTGGAAACTGTATAGTGTCCGTCAACGAGTCCGAAAATTCGCTTTAAAACTTATTTTTACGTACTGTGAAAATACTCTTATGGGTCTAAACAAAACAATTTATTTATCTATTATTTGAGAAGCTTGGACGGAATCTCGTCTGGTCCTGAAGATTTTTATTCGTCCTATGTCTCTTATTCTCTTCAGATAAGTCCTTCTGAACAGGGTATATTGCTTGTGCTTAGGGGGATGCTTTTCTCGCTCGTATATATCAGTCGGAAAAATATGGAAAGTACGCAGTCTTGTCGCAGGCTGGTATTTCGTAATATAAATAGAGTCTCAAGGCAATGCTTAAAGTGTTTCTGAAGATTTTAGGAGAAAATATTTTAAGCGCTCGTCTAGTCCAGTGCAAAGAATTAGTTGCCTCCTAGACCACCTTCTTATGGTGTTTTGATGGCATCAAATTCGCGGTCGTCAATCAAAACCGATATCTGACTTCCCCCATATTTTTATATTATCAGCCAAAATTATAGCCTTACATTCAACCCCCTGGTGCAGTCATTCACATAAATGAAAAAGAGTTGGAGGCCTAAAACGGAATTCGGTGGGACGTCACTTTCAACCTTTACATATTCCGAGGTAGAGCTACCAAGAGCAATTCCATACTCTGGCAGACGTGGAATGTTCGATTTATTTTAACGTCTCGCCTCAAATTCATATTTTCCAGCTTTTGTATAGATGAAGTCGGTAAGGTACGCCACCAGAGACCTTTTTGAAGTCAAAAATACAGCATCCCCTGTATAGTACCAGTCTGTGGCTTCTAGCTATTACTCGTGAGACAAGAGCGCCCTCGACAGAAGCCATGCTAAACATCGCACGACTCGAACTTTTCTTCCAGATATTCCATTTGATGTCTTTTTATAACACGCTCTGGTAGAGGGGCGCTCACCGATCGTTTCGCCCGAACTCACTCGTTCCGTTGGCCTTACGGGCTCTATCTCTGGAGCCCAACCTGCAGCCGCACAGCGGCGCATGATATAGGCAGAATGTTCCACATCTCGGGGTTGGCTGACGACGGCTAATAAGCCAGAAATGGCCATTCCAGTCTCCTTTGTCTTTGTCGGTAAGGACGTTCTGCCTATATCATGCGCCTCCGTGCAGCTGTTGGCTGGGATCGAGAGAGATCCCGTAAGACACAACGGGACGAGTGAGTTCCGTAAGAACTATCGGTGTGCGCCCCTCTACCATTGTATACTCCCGATCGAAACCGGCAGAACAACGGGCCCGTGGCTCAGTGGTTAGAGGCGTTAGACTTCAAATCAGCAGGTCATGAACTCGAGCCCCAGGTGTTCCACATTTCGGGGTTGGGCATGACTGGCTGACGACAGCTAATAAGCCAGAAATGGCCATTCCAGTCTCCCTTGCCGTTGTCGGCAATACCATTCTACCTATAACCCGCTCTATAGTTTTACACGAGATACATGTTAAGCTGGCTGGACGGTAATTTCCGGAGTCTAGCTATGATCTTCCCTACAGACCAGGGGGATAAGTGCAGGTGGATGGCACGGCCGGACCCCCACCTAGGCGTGCCACTCTACATCCCCTGGCCCACAACAAACGTTTGACCAGAATTTTAACCAACAATAACAGCACCACAATGGGTCAAAGGACGAAGATGAGTGAGCGGCCATACTCACGACCTGTATTCCCACCGGGAACGCAAGCGGATCTACCAACAGGGAACCAGGCGCCAGAGAACTGCCAGTGTACTGGATACTGACAGCAACATCGTCCGACTGGTTCGACGCTGTTTCCGGCGTCGTCAAGCTTCCAAGTTGTTGCTTCGTTAGCCACCGGTATCCTGGCAAAAACCGGAGAGGTCTTGATCGTGTTTGCATACCATTTCCGCTGGCTCGATCGGCGAAGTCTTATGTATGGTTTTAGCCAACACTTCCGCGAAATGGCCCGAGATTGATCCGTCGAACCCGGAGACCTCATATACCACCATCACCTTCTTGCGACTCATCTTTAGCCAAGGCAGTCTACCGAAAACCCTGGTTTCGGACAATGACCCCCAGTTTACTTCTTCAACATTCGATGAGTCCATTCGCAAATAGAACATCTAGCACAGTCGTTCAGCGACCTACCATCCACAGTCTAACGGTCCGGTTGAACGTTTCATCGACACATTCAAGAGAGCCCTTCTGAAAACTCTCGAGGAGGAAACCACGGAAGAAATCATCCAGACGTTTCTGTTTTCTTACAGGACCACTCCAAAGGCGGCGCCATCTGGTGGGGTTCCTCTTACCGTAACGTTGACGGACCGCGAACGTCGCACAGTTTCACAGTTTTTTAGCAAGTTTCCTGCCGGAACACCCATCTTCGTCTTGTTGGGAACTTCCACGCTCCCAAGAAAAGTCAATCTGACTGGAAAACACATGTGTACGTCCCGATCGAGCGCTGCCTGCATGCAGCACGCTCTCGACAGCGTCTTGCCGTTTTCAATATAATTAAGTATATATGAGGGATAGAGGCAGAGCCTTGGAAAACCCTATTTACAGATAGACGTATGAAAAAAACATGCAGATATTTACATAGCAGTTATGCCAGTCATTGGCCACAGCAGCTGGCTGCGGTCACGGGGCTTCTTTAGAATCTGACTAGTCCATGCCTGCTAGAAACCGCTCGACTCTTTCTATTTCTAGCCAACCTGAGCAGGGTGGTGCAAATGCACACAGTTCTTCGATGAGAACGACTTGCAGATTCTAATCTACCTTGTCGTGGCCGACCTTGTTTTGTTTATCTGCCGTGTTGGTGATTCTGAACAACGGTCTACCGCGCGCATGGTTAGTCTTGCTGCGGAGTGCCAGGTCGGGCCACAACAAAATACCTTAGTTTGCCTGACGTTCCAAATACCAACTAGTCGCTGTGAACAGCAGTTCCGGCAAATGTCAGGGCGCAACAAGGCACCTGGTAGTGTGGATAATTTCACGCGGGCACTGTTTGCTTTGGTCATGAAGATACCCTCGAAGTTTAGATCACAGTCTCACTTATTTGTAATTCAGCAGGTCAGATTGGAGCCCCTCGGGTGTGCCTGGGTTCTGGGAGGGTTACTGATGCTAGCACATGTCCCGTCCTGAGAACGGAATCCAGTCGTGGTAAACGGAGCCATGGTTCAAAAGTGTATTTTTGACTAGAAAGGATTACTTATGTGGGATTGTTATATTGATTATCGCTCAGCATGATACCAAGATATCCCAGTCACAAAAGGATGTCAGCTTTAGGGCGAGTCTTTTCCCAACCGCTTGAAGAAACCACAATCGATATAAAATGGGTACTTATGTATTATGTGTCTTTCTCATTGAAGTTTGACGTCCTTACAAATTTTAATATATTTTATAGAAAACATGCATAGAAATATTCTCCTTTTGTACTCTGATAATAAGGAGATTCTGTCATCTTCAAAATTTATACTTGAAGCGAACCCGACCCGCCGTTGCACTTGGGCTTGAGGTCTCCAAACCACACGCTGTATACTTTCTGTGTTAGGCAAATCACGCATTTCTCTTCCGTATGTGGAAGACGCCACGTGAAGTTCAGGAGATTTTACAATGTGTGTGGACGATGTGTAGGGGGTGATCCGACCCCGTTTGTTTCACTGAATAATATGGGTTTTGGTCCCTGTTTCCGTTCTTTTCTGTTTCGATTAAACCTAGTGAACGTGCTGGAGTGCCGACAGGTCGCGGAGTCCCCCGGCGAACTCACAGATGGATCCAGAAGAACAAGTCGAACCGAATCTAGTACTCCAGCGTGTGAAAATAGTTTAGATAATTCTGTTCGAATTTCGACGTTTTTGAATGCAGCAGACTTTAATACGATTCTACCGTCTTGAAGTGTGCCTGATTCACTGTTTACTAGGATGGATGATAACGAATTGACTGCTCAGGACTCGAACTCAGGAAGCGGCAAAGCCGTAGGAGACGCAGAAGAAGATTTTAATGATTGTTTCACCGATAGAGAACTGAAGTCTGGTCGTTCAGAGACGTCGTCCACTACAGATGTTTTATACTTCATAAGCAACATTAATAGGCGGACATCTCAAAATCTTAAACAAACTTATATTTACAAACTTTTGAAAACCTGAAGGATACCTCTTCTTCAAGTATGGAATTTCAAAAAGGTGTAATTGCCTACCGATTGAGGACAAGGGAGAATACTTCGTACATGTTTTTGGCAAAATATATGCGAATTAAGAAGAGCACTGAAATTAAATGTGGCCATTCATACTACATGAGTAGACATCTTCGCTCGACTGTGGTTTTTGGAGGCGGTCGGAAAGTAGCTCACTCAAAGGCCGGCAGCCTGTAGTGACTGAAATATCTTGCGATCATGTGCAGCACGATAATCAATCTTACAACCCCGCCTAAGCAATCCTTCCTAATTGAGGACACAGTTTAGAGTTGCGGTCAACATTTCATGAGATAGGTCAGCTACTGCACTGTTAATATAAATTAATTCGTGCGCAAGTCACCGTCCCTGCGCCCGTCATGCTGTGGTTCATATCGTCGTCGGGGACGGTGAGACTAAAAACAGGCGATAGTAAAGTGTGTGCGCAGACGCACTGTAGACCTACTAACGTATTCTACAGTATAGTACGGTATATTTTTTGGGGTAGTAGGCAATGCCCTTGATGACCCTGTTGAAAACGGTGCGTACCATATAAATGTTAAATGCACATCCTACTAACATGTTGCCGGTAACATATTTGTTTACGTAAACATGTTTTTACAGTGCATGCCCCGTTTTGATGCATTAAAACAGCGGTTCATTTCGGATAAATAAAAAGGATTAACGGGACCAGCGAACAATGAATTGGAACCATTCCCATGGGCTCAATACAGATTTACAAATGAAACGTGCGTGTGGATTTCAGTTGTCTAACCATTATCCACCATGTTGAAGATGCTTGTACCGAAGACGAAATTGTGATCTGTGGAAGGCCATTCAACGGTCCACCGCCCTGCTTGAGAGCAAATGTTATACACCCAGTCTCGACCGAGAAGGGTAGTTTTGACAAAGAACTCAAATAATTGTCCACGATGCAGTTGGGAGTCAGGCAGTCCACATCGGGACAGGACGTCTTAAACGTAAAGGAAGTATCTTTAGCTTGTTAAGATCACTCAGGTTGGGATGTCTTCAAGCCCAACTCGACAGTTGGCCGTCAAGTAATGCGACTGAAGTATTCAATCCCCAAACAGAGGTTTCCTGTCGTTTGTAGGATACAAAGTAGGTGTAGAGAACGCGGCTACTGCTATTTATAAGCCCCGTGGGAAATTAACACGTGAACTTGGAGTAGATCCCTCGGAACAATGCTCTTCGGGTTCGATCGGGAAGCTGACAAGCTTGCAGTGCGTGACCAATCTCATGAAAGGTTTGCTGAAATTCTGAAATGCGTTTTCGATTAGGAAGGATTACTTGGTCGCGGTTGTGATACTGATTATCTTAAGGCATACTCTTATAACATTTTGGACTCGGCAGGATGGCGGCTTTTAAATGCACTTCTTTTCAATCTCCTGTAGAAAGCCTGCTCGGTAAAAGATGACTACTTAAGTAACATGCATTTTTCCCATTGATTTTCGATGGTCTTGGAAATTCAAATATATTTTATAGAAACCACAAACAAAAATATGCTTTCTTTTAGTCAATCAATAGAGAATCACGTCTTCTATATATTTTATACTTAAGGAAGGAGTATAATTAGGTTTTAAAAAAGTTTCTAATTATGAGACTTTTTAAGACCGCGATATGTCCATTCACATAGCATCGTACCTGGCCGTTTACCACTGCCCCTCATGAAATGTACAACATGGTCCACGTACATTGCAAAATTTCATGGACCCTGTATGATATTTCTTTAATGACATAGAAAAATATGGGATTTTCTTTACGCGGAACACATGCACCCTGTAGAGTTTAATCACTAAGCGCTAATGCGACGAATGATCAGGCTCCAAATTTTTCGGCAATTAGAAAACTTTTTTAAAACCTAATTATACTCCTTCCTGAAGTACAAAATATATAGAAGGCGTGATTCTCTATTGATTGACTAAAAGAAAGCATATTTTTGTTTGTGGTTTCTATAAAATATATTTGAATTTACAAGACCATCGAAAATCAATGGGAAAAATGCATGTTACTTAAGTAGTCATCTTTTACCGAGCAGGCTTTCTACAGGAGATTGAAAAGAAGTGCATTTAAAAGCCGACATCCTGCCGAGTCCAAAATGTTATACGAGTATGCTTTAAGATAATCAGTATCACAACCGCGACCAAGTAATCCTTCCTAATCGAAAACGCATTTCAGAATTTCAGCAAACATTTCATGAAATAGGTCACGCACTGTATGTTTGAAATGAAGTCAGTCAGCTTCTTTGGAGTAACCGCGTACTATTTCCAAGCTGCCAAATGCAGCAAAACACGAGTGTCTGGGATTTTAGCCAGTACCTGTGCTGTCAGCATAATAAATGGTTGAATGCAACTGCGTTGAAGGATATGGTCGACAATTACTGAAGATGACGTACAAACACCAGCTAGCGATGTGTGGCTTGGACTGGAATTCACTTGACCGTAGCGCGGTCAGAATAGTGGGACGAGGTGATAAGCACGCAGCAAGACAGGTGCAAAAGACCGGGCTGCCATACGTCCACTCGATCAACCGGCATAGATAACTACGCAAAATTTGCACCACATCCAGAACACACCTTGCAGGCAAATCAGGGAGTCGCGCGCGGCGCCGATCTCATTGGGAGGCCAACTTGACAGTCTTTTCTGGGGTGTGCAGGCGCAAACTGATGCATGTAGCAGCTGCGTGGCGGATTCATCAGTCTCCGATTATGAACCTGGACTAAGTTATCCCGGCTATCGCCTCTTCCTCCTATCTTAACTACAACATAACTTAAGAAATGCTGTTAACGAGCGAGTTGAACGTAGTTTCGAGCGCTTTAATGGAACATCAGTAACTGAGCAGTTTGGTTTCGATTGACAAATTTTAACCGTTAAAAAGTATGCCAAGTCGGTAAGACACAGTAAAAATGGGTCAGTGGACAGGTGTAATTTTACAACGGTCTTCGTTTCTAGATGCCTTGGTTTCGCATGCTAACATCCATTTTTTGAAGAGATTTTTTTAAAAGCACTCATTTCACACCTGCTTGGGGCTGGGACAAGTTCACCGATATCGGCAAATGAGGACCGTCTTCCGAACAAATGCAATGTCCGCAGCTGAGGTCCGCGTTAGGAGCGTCACAAGGCGATCAGTTGAACAGTCAAAACTCACGAAAGTACGGGCACAGATCTGTCGGATAAGAAGAAGCTCAACAGGAGACAAGGTCGGTGGAAGTCGATATCTCTGCCGTCTGCGGATTTCTTACCCGACGGTACACACAACGACAATACCTATGCATTGGGTAGGTGTAACAAGTGCCGGTTGCTGTGACACTGGTTCTCTGCGGCTTCACCAGTTGATAGGAACGGCGACACCAACGGAAATCCTGTTGAATACGTAGAATGTAACAAAAGGAGGCAGACGTCCCAATGGCTGAGAGGGTCAACGTAGTTGTGGAAACCACAAAAAGCCAGTCACAGGGAAATTCTGTCCGTCCCCAGTCACAGAGACCAAAGTTGGCGTAGACTGAGAGGAGAGCCAGGGATAGAATGAGGTGGAAAAGAAGGAGAAAGTGAGCCGTAAAGGGCCAAAGCACAGCGACGGCGTTTGATAGGAAGACCTGCAATTTGTCTGACAGAATGCTTCTAAGAAGCCTCTGTCGGTAGATCCCTCTGGCACACCAAAATGTTGTACGTGATAGAACCACAGCAGCCGCACCAACCCAGGCCATCACTACGCCGGGAAGGTGGATCCGGTTCCTGGCCAGTAACAGTATAAATGTCAGATCTGACGCACTCTGGGTTGACCCGTTGGTGGAAGGTAAGGTGGCGTTCTCTGCAAAACGCCCGTAGCTGGCACCATGCAGCAGAGCCAGACCAATGAAACACAGGAGCTGTACAAACGTCAGTGCAAGGCTACCAGCCCAGAGGACAGTATCGCGCACTCCGCATCTAGTTACACGCTCCGATTCTTCAGACATCCGGTGGGGTTCTCGACGATGCATGGAGGTATGCGTGAGCCTAACAGGTTTGAGGTGTTTTCACAGACCGATTCAAATCGGGCGGGAAATGAGTAACGCACGGCAAACCGGAAAAATCAATAAGCAGGGGACTTCGAACCCGCTTGCAGCCTGTGTCTCGGGTTCAGGTCCTTGATGGAGGAACCAGGTGAATAAATGGTATTGCACGAAGCCCGCTCAAAATATTTTAACGTTTTGAAGCACGGTCTCTAGATCCCACATCTTGACCTAAGTGCCTAAAATAGAGCCTAAAAGAGCCAGCGCTAGGGCGGTGTAAATGCGGTCTACGATAACACACAGTCAAGTTTAGCAGTTTCTGGGAGTAGCACCCACACTCAGTCACTCCAGACCCTCATAACTGCCTGACAACGGTAAATAAACCAGGAGACGCCATTTCAATCTGTCTTGTTCTTCGTCGGTAATACTTATTTGCTACTGGTTGGCTTAATTCTGCTAACTGTCCTCAAGGCAACAAACACTCTTGGCAGTCATCAGGCCTGCACGTAGACAATAATTAAATCAAAGAGTCAGCTACCTGAGAAATGTATCACTGCCGTTGCCAGAAATCGCTCGGCAACATCTGGTTCACCTACTCAGGTGCAGAGTAGATAGCGCCCGTCCTAAACCATAGAGCGTTAACGGATAATAGAGCCTAGTACCAAAACCTCTTCATGTACTGGTGTCTGTGATTAACTACCATCATTAGAAATGGAGTTCGGTTTAACGCCATTTTCAAATTAGACTTATTCTGGTATTATTACTTTCGATGTCTAGCGGGCGCAATGTATGTTCGCCTGTCCATCAGCAGTCCAGACTTATTTCCCTCGTCCACAGGTGGCTGTTTAGAGCTCTTCATTTTCTGGTTAGATTTAAGCCGAACTGATACCTTGAAGAAAAGCACTGTCAAGCGTTTTAGCAACTAGATACTTGTCTGGCTTACCTGCCGTCAATAGTCTGAGGTTATAAATAGACAATAAATTGTTTTATTTAAGACCCTTGGGGGTCCTGTCATAGCAAGTAAGTGTAAATTTTTATACGAATTTTGGAAGAGATAGGCAGAATCTAGACAGTATTTAATTGATATTTATTGAATAAGCAGTCGGGTAATAAAGATGACTAGTGAGCGGTGAAGAAACTCCTTTATCGAATAAACAAAACGAATGTGATTGGATTAACTCCAAAGGAAAAAAACGGTCGCTCATGAAAGCATAGGAATGCAGACAGGACTGGCCTGCATGCGGTAGTATATAACGGAATCTAAACGGACATCATCAGGGCAGAAAAAAATTTCCCTTATGAAAAGGGAAGTATATGGGACAGACAGGACTGGCCTGTATGCCGTAGTGTATGAGGGATTCGAAACGGACATCGTCAAGGCAGAATTTATACACCTGATGTGGCTATTCGCGTTAAAATGGCAAGACGAGGGGAACCCAGACGTGATCGGTCATAGTCCGCTTCGAGTCCAGATGAGGAGGGGGCAAGGGAGATACGATCGTGAGATCTATTTGCTGACCCACAAGACTACTGGTGGATGGTGAATACGGAGGATTCCGCCGTGAGCATCGACAGACCGCTCGGGGTCGAGATGAGGAGATGACTTCAAGAACCGCGAAAATCATCGCTGCGGGGGAGGAGTAATAACACTGGATCTAGTAGCCAATTAAAAACAAGGGGTTATAAAAATATAAGTGAGGGTTGCGATTTCATCAACCATTAAATCCCAGGAGGACCGTTCTCAAATTCAAAAAGTCGAATTTTCGGTAATGAAACGGTTAATAGTGGCTTTATACTTTCTGGTGTACGGTGCTCGCGTAATTTCGACTTGAATGTCGATAACTCAGGCGATGTTCGAGGTTCTGTTGGAAGATTATTCCAAAGGAAGGCATATTTGGATGCAAAAAAGAGGCTGCGGGATCACTATGCAGGGGTTGCGCGTGGCATAAGAGTGAGAGTGATATTGTCAGTGCGCAGAAGATTGGAGCTTGAGTTAATGCGAAAAAAGAAGAATACTGGAGATTTTTTAAATCCAGTCAGGAATTCCGAATAGTGATACGCTAAGGGTCTGCAACCGAAAGGTAGTTCGGAGGAGACAGTCGGGATGCGGTTTATAATCAGACTAAATTGGAGAAACAGTTAGGATGAGTGTTTCCAGTTGGAACGCCAGGGGTTCAGTGATTGGTGAAGAAGTGATTGACTTACAGTGCGTGACCGACCTCATGAAATGTTGGCCGAAATTCTGAAAAGCGTGTTCGATTAGGAAGGATTACTGAGGTGGATTTGTAATACTGATTATCTTGCGACATAATCCTATGATATTTCGAACTCGGCAGGATCTTGACTTTTGAATGCGTTTCTTTTCGGCTTCCTGTAGAAACTGTACTCGGTAAAGAATGACTGTTTAAGTAGCATGCATTTTTACATTGATTTTTGATGGCCTTGTATATTCAAATATATTTCATAAAAACATGGACAAAAATGCTGTCTTCTATTCATTCGATAGAGAATTGCGTCGTCTGCATATTGCACACTTGAAGAAGAAGTATAATTAAGTTTTATAAAAGTTTCTAATTACATGATTTTTTAAGACCGTGCAACGTCAATTCACACAGCATCGTACCTGTGCGTTTACCACTGGTCCTCATGAAATGCACATCATTGTCCTCTTCAATTGCAAGATTTCATGGACTCCATATAGTATCTTTTTTAAAGGCATAGAGGGATGTATGGTTTTCCATACACGGAACGCATGCACCTTGTAGAGTGAAGTCAATAAACACTAATGCAACGGCTGATCAGGCCCCAAATTATTCGGAAATCAGAAAATTTTTTAAAAGCTAATTATACTCCTTCTCCAAGTGATGCATGGATTGGCCATTTCTTGCACTTTATTTCGCCGTGCTGTACAAACTAGATCTGGGTACTTGCACTTGGCATAAAAATCGGGTTTGATTTCACTTTGTATTTTGTATAAATTTGTTGTAGCCATTCTACTCTTCAGGCATTTGTCGGAACTGCCGTAAGCGTTGGTAAAGAACGAAATACTTAACTCCCATCCTGACAACCTCTTTTGAGTAATACAGTTCGACTGGATCGCAGAATTGTAATACTGTAAAAAGTACTTCAGTCAAACATATTGATTTTTAAACCTCTCCTACCTGCTTAGTATTCGATGCTGTTTTTCACATTTCGGTGCTGAAAGGGGTTCAGTTATTTTATTCAAAGAGTGAGACTTTTGGAATAACCCGAATAGTTGGTATTTCGACCTTACACCTGTCTATATTGCGCCGCGCAACCACCTCCAGACGTTTAACACCGGTTAGTGTTTGGCTGTAACGTGTTCAAATATAATTATTAATTTGTATTGCTGGATCTGACTCCCTGAACGAGCGTTAAGACTCGGTCTGGTAAACTTAAACTTCCAATGATCGATCAACCCTCTGTCCTGCCTAAATTAGAGACGTTTCCAATTATTATTTGCAATGCAATTATGATTGTCTGCCTTTTAAAGAGTAAAATCCATGGTCTTCATAATAACAGCACAACAGGAAGACCGAGAGACGGCCGGATTTAGCTGGTGGCTGCAAATTCGAACAGCAAGATATGGTGTTACCGCAAGGAAATGTTTCATGAATAAAAATGTATCCTACGTAGGAACTGTTAGTTAGACAGTGGGCATAACAGCACAAAACCGCAATAGGTGATTCATGCTGCCTCAAGTATTGTCATCCAGCTTTACTGACAATAGCATATAGAGTGAGTTGGAGAACTCAAACGACCACTAGGGGGTCTTAATGAATTAGGCTGTCCTCGACCGTGTAGAGGCAATCCCCCCACCTCATTGGGACCAACGATGTCCATAGTGTGCAGGGTGAGAGGAGGGACGGGGAGTTGAGCACGAAGTCCTTCGTAGCCATAGTAAACTTTCGCAGCGTCTATCGCGCTCTCTCCCCCTCCCCAACTGTATTCGGTGTCAAGACGGAGTCAGGAAGACCGGAGGCAGGAGAGGATGCAGGGAGATGGCACGGCGAAAACCCCGCGCCTAGGGGTACCACTGCACCCTTGGCACACAATGTACACTGAACAGGATTTTACACGACGGCGGTTTAGATCCCATTCGACGCGGCACGAGCCTGCACCCTGACGTGCCAGCACATACCCCAGTGTTGGAATTTGTTATGGGTACGCATTCCCAGTAACGTCCGCGAGGACCCGATCTAACCCCCCCCCCCGTGTCGGTCTAGTGCATGTATCGCGTGGCTCGTTTTAAGAGGCACTATGATGGACAACCGACATACAATGCGTGACCGATCTCATGAAACGTTGGCTAAAATTCTGAAATGCGTTTTAGATTAGGAAGGATTACTTAGGTGGGGTTGTGATATTGATTTTCTCGCAGCATAATCTCACAAAATTTTGGACTTGCCAGGATGCCGGCTTTTGAATGCACTTCTTGTTGACCTCCTGAAAAAACCACACTCGGTAAAAAATCACTACTTAAGTAGCACTCATTTTTCTCACTGATTTTTGATAGTCCTACAAATTCAAAAATATTTTGCAGAAAACGGGCACAAAAATATGCTTCATTTTGCTCGTTTGGTAGAAAATCACATTGTCTTCATATTTCATACCTGAGGAGAGTGTATATATGGATTTTAAAAATGTTTCTAAGTATGAGATTTTTGAGACCGTGCGATGTCCATGGATGCAGTACCGCACATGTCCGTCTACCAATGCTCCTCATGAAATATACAACATAGTCCGTATCCACCGCCAAATCTTACGGACTCTATATGGTATCTTCTTAAATTCATAGAAGAATATAAGATTTCCCTTACGCGAAAAACATGCACGTTGTAGACTGAAACCCCTAAACGCTGCTGAAATGGCAGATCGGACTCAAAATTATTCTGAAATTGGGAAACTTTTCAAAACCTAAATATACACTTTCTTCAGGTATAAAATATGAAGACAATGTGACTTTCTACCAAACGAGCAGAAGGAAGAATATTTTGTGCATGTTTTCTGTAAAATATTCCTTAATTTGTAAGACTATCAAAAATTAGTAAGAAAAATGAGTGCTACTTAAGCAGTCATTTTTACCGAGTGTGGTTTGTTCAGATCAAAAAGAAATGCATTCAAAAGCCAGCATCCTGGCGAGTCCAAAATATTATAGGATTATGCTGCGAGATAATCAATATCATAACCCCACCTAAATAATCCTTTTTAATCTAAAACTCATTCCGGAATTTTAGCCAACGTTTCATGAGATCGGTCACGAACTGTACATACAAGCTTTCTTATTATTGGCGCTGTGTATAAAAATTGAACTCAATGGGTGTTACGATAGGGAGAAAGAATTGCTCTCGACTTGTGTTTGCTCGATTACGAAGAGACTGTCGGGGCTCTAGGTCCCCATATATTCCCCTCGGAGAAAGCACACAAGGAAGGCAGGTGACGTCGTTTCCGATTGTCGTAGATCGCAAATAAGCGATAATATGCGAGCAGAATAATGTAGGATTGTTGAAATTTGATAACACCAACACTTCAGGCGGGTGGATCGCGTGCCTTGGGCTGTTTTACCGCACTTCAGGAAGAAGTAATTTTGCCGCTCGTGGAGCTGTGCGCCATCAGATCAACTTTCATTTTTGTTACTGTTTGTTAGAAGATCACTAGCTGCAACTTCATTGGAATGAGAAGCGGTATCGGTAGCAGTAGGAAAAGGAGTATCATTCTTTCTGACATCCTTCCAAATGAGGTGTCCTCGTTCAGGTACCTTGGCGCTACGTTGTCATAAAATCTTTCATTTTCCCTCCATATTGAGTCCCTTTTCACTAAAGCCCGTGAACTCCTTTATTGCATCCGTCGTTTACATTCCTACCACACACTTCAACCCTTAGTCTGGCGCTTTATCGATGCCAGCATTCTACCTCTTATCCTATACTGCTCTCCTGTCATTTTTCCTGCTTTGCTCAAAAAAGATCCTTTAATTTTAAAACGAGTCCTCCGAATACTCTCTTCTGCCGCCGATATCTCTTATCTCTTTTTAGTCGATATTATCCTTCAACGACATTTCAAAGCGATTAAGCAATTTGCTGGTCGGATTATAGATGACGCTGCCCATCCCTTGCATTCTGATCTTACTTCTGCGAAGTCTTCGCACCCGATGTGCCGCGGCTTTCGACTAATGTTATGTCGCACATCGGCTTTTCGAGCTTTTGTATTGCCATTCCTGGAGCGCTATCTCACGTGTGAAGAGATAGAAATACAGAAGCTAGGACTTGATCTGTCTTCATAATATTCGTTCCTTTTGTGTTAAACTTTTTGACTCTGGAAAAATCTACTAACTTATTTACTGTCCATAGTGAATGGAGCCGGTTTTGCTGAAAATTTTGAATCTATGATTTCAAGAGAAAGCGAATTTCTGTCTCTCCCTCTCTCAGGCCACCACAGGTAAATTGACTGCCAACTGCCCTGCGGGGTTGAGACAGAGATGACCTCTGTAGCGGGTTTGTGCTGCGTCTGCCCCGCATGTCCCCCCTTTAACGAAAAGATAAAATAAAGACGACCGGAGTTGGACGTGGGGTCAGCGACTGAGACGGAAAACAGCTCGTCTACACGTCTCACACACGACCTGGTTCATAACGCAGTCCATGTCCGACCAAAATAAAATGGCCTGGGATCCTACGGAGGCGGGGTGTTGTTGAGGCCTGATTAAGGCTTCTGATTCCAGAGGAGGATCGAGCGATTCCATCAATGTAACACCTTCCGGGCTGTGATTAGTGGCTCATTGTGGTAGTTGTAAAATGTGTTTGGTCATTTTTATTGCGAAACTAAGTGTTACCTCTGAGCTAGGTGGATTTCATTCCCTCCTCCTCCTCCTCCTCACTCTCTCATGCTGTAGTAGCCTGCCCGAAACCAACTGACTGGAAATGAAATTAAACGGACTGACTGATGTGGCGCGAAGTCGCTGTCTAACGCCCATGAAACACACAACGGCAGCAGTAATATCAGCAGAAATAGCGGTAACAACAGCAACGGAAGTAGCGTAGCGATAGCTGTAACAGTACGTTAAAGTCAGAAGTCTCCCAATAACAGGAGCCTAGATATGGTTGAAAACAGTGGCTACCAGTCCGGCAAACTTTGGGAAACGTCATTCGAACCTTATGTTCCTGACGCTGATAGACTCTCGTTGTTCCTTTCCAATACCCCTTGTTTATTCCGTCTTTTCGGTGCCCCAGACGGTCTCTACCATCGTCTCCTTTTCTCCGCCTTTGTACATAAAGACTGTGATAACAAAATTCCCCCATTAGAGAACATTTGGTCCGTAGACGGAGGGATGTATCAGATAGTAGGGGCGCTCACCGATTGTTCTTATGGAACTCGCTCGTTCCGTTGTGCCTTATAGACTCTCTCTCGAGACCAACAAGCAGTTGCACAGCAGCGCATGATATAGGCAGAATGATATTACCTACAAAGACAAGGGAGACTGGAATGGCCATTTCTGGCTTATTAGCTGTCGTCAGCCAGTCATATCCAACCCCGAAGTGTGGAACAGCCGAGGCTCGAACTCGCGACCTGTTAGTTAGAAGTCCACACTTCGGAGTTGGGTATGACTGACTGATGACGGCTATTAAGCCAGAAATGGCCATTCCAGTTTCCCTGCTCTTTGTCCGTAATAACATACCGATTAAGAATATCAATAAGTAGCCGTCTACTGTCGACCGAGCCTTTCTGAATAGAAGGACGCTAGATCATGGAAAACTCGATTTTCTCCTAGTAAATTATTTTTTTTGTGTTCTCACCAGTTTTGGTCGTTGGAGATAGACTGTAGCATTCGGGACTATTTCCTTAAAGTCGCATTATAAACCATACAGTAGATGTGCTGACTCATTAAATGTCAACCAAGATTTCGAAATGCGTTCTCGTTTCGAAAAGATAAATTAAGTAGTGTTGTAAAACTAATCATGATGCAGCATAAACCTATAATGATCCAGTTACCTCAGGGTGTCGGCTTTCGAAGGAAATGTTGTTTCGGCTGCATGCAAGATCTATACTCTGCAAAAAATGACTACTTATGTAGTATGCACTTTTCTCATTGATTTTCGATGCCCTTGAAAATGCAATTATATTTCATTGAAAACATGCATAAAATATTCATTGTCTTACTTATTCGGTAGCAAATCACGTCTTCTTCCAATTTCATGCTCACAAGAAGAGTATAATTCGGTTTTAAAAAGTTTCTAATTGTGAGATTTTTTAATACCGTTAAATGGCCGTTCATGAAACGTCATGTATCTACATTTACGAATGTGGCTTGCAAAGTTAACAATATTGCTCAAATCCACTGCTTAAGTTTATGAACCTCATATGATCTCCTCTTAACACCGTAAAGAAATGCATGGTTTTCCGTACACGGAAAACATACAGCTTGCAGTATAACAGCAGGTCGGGTTCAAAATTATTTGGGAATTAGAAAGTTTTTAAAACCGAATTATACTCTTCTTGTGAGCATGAAATTGGAAGAAGACGTGATTTGCTACCGAATAAGTAAAACAATGAATATTTTATGCATGTTTTCAATGAAATATAATTGCATTTTCAAGGGCATCGAAAATCAATGAGAAAAGTGCATACTACATAAGTAGTCATTTTTTGCAGAGTATAGATCTTGCATGCAGCCGAAACAACATTTCCTTCGAAAGCCGACACCCTGAGGTAACTGGATCATTATAGGTTTATGCTGCATCATGATTAGTTTTACAACACTACTTAATTTATCTTTTCGAAACGAGAACGCATTTCGAAATCTTGGTTGACATTTAATGAGTCAGCACATCTACTGAGCAGTATACGATAAGAGGTAGAATGCAGGCATCGATGAAGCGCCAGAGTAAGGGTTGGTGTGTGGTAGGAATGTAAACGACGGATGTAATAAAGGAGTTCACGGACTTTAGTGAAAAGGGACTCAATATGGAGGGAAAATGAAAGATTTTATGACAACGTAGCGCCAAGGTACCTGAAAGAGGATACCTCGATAGGATCTTTTGGTCGAATCACTTCCGGCGATTGTCGAAGCAGGCCTGTGAGCAACTCCTATTCTGAGTGACGAGAGGGATCTGGCAATGATCTCGGATACTCCCTTCAGTTACGGAATGTTCCGCCATGATTTCGGCTTACTACACTCTTCATTCGGCTTCCTTCTTGGGATTCGATTGCTCTCAGCGAATACCCGCGGATAGCCGTTGGCCCTGAAAAGCACCCATACTTGGTGCGGTTGTGATTATGCCTGATCTAGCTGGGGTCTCGATGATGTCACGTACTGTACCTCTCCACGCGTGACGATTTGCGGCAGTGTGTCCGAGGAATTATCGAGGGAGATTCATCTCTTCTCGTTTGACGGCTGGCGTGCCGCAATGAGCCTCCACTGACTGCTATAATACACGTACACATCGTCATTTGTTTTGCAGTGGTTGATTTCCGTTCGGTTGGCGGCAGACGAGAATATCCAGGACCGGAAGTCTGTCCTCCGCTTCCTCCTCCATCGCGAACTGTAGATCAGGAATGCTGGAGCTCGATCGTTCTTTGTAGCAAATAATCCTGTCCTGGTCGATGATGACGAAGGTGTCGTCACAACATGGCGTGTTCAAAACCTGGGCTCGTACTCCTCAAACAGCCGCCTCCCGAGTTTCTGCAGACCGCCTCAGCAGCAAGTCCAACGGGATGCGTTTCAGTTGCTTGTATGTGACCCCTTCGCAGGTAAGGAATGTCTTGAGGCAGTGCTCCATGAGCCCTACCTATGAGATCCTGAACAATATGTTTGACCGACTAGGCCACCGATTGTTTCAGCAGTTGGGGTCTGTGATTCAAAGTCCATGCGAATAGCATCGTATCCGTCCGTTTATTAGTGAACCCCATGAGGTGAACCACATAGTTCACATCAATTGCAAAAGGTTATGATTCCTACATGGTGACTTTTCGACGGCATAGGGATATGCCATGATTTTCCACACACAGAATGTATACAGCCCGTAGACAGCAAACTGTAAACGAAAATCCAATCGCACGTCGGCCTCGGAATTATTCAGGAATAAAAAAATCTTTCTAAAGCCCAAGTATGACCTTCTTCTCAGCATAAAAATTTAAAATTATTTTCTTCCAAACGAGTACAAAGAATGGATACTTTCGTGCATGTTTTCTATAGAACATATTTGGATTTATATGTGCACCGAAAATCGGTGGGAAATACTCGTGCTGCTTAAGTAGCCATTTACTAATCAGTGCGGTTTGTTGCATTCAGAAGCCGGCAACCTGAGGTGACTGAAATGCCTAGGATTTACGCTGCACGATAATCACTATTACAAACTCACCTAAGCAATTCTTCTCAATACAGAACACACTTGAGAATTTCGGTCCACATTACATGAGATCAGCCAGCGACTGTACTTGATGCCGATTAAGTGGCATTAAATTGCTTCAGGACCTTCAATCTTCTGCTTTCGAATAGATAACCTACTTAATCATTGACATAGCGAGTGATGGCGTCACAACCTCGTTCTGTTACGTCCATTAGCCCACGCTGATGGTTGCGTAGCAACGAGAGAGAAGGTGTGGTTAAGTGCAAATGCAACGAAGACCCAGATGGATATTTTAGGGGTGAGTGCCTGCAACAGTCGGCCGTACTCCAACCGTAAAAGCCAGGAAGTCTTGGAATGTCAACCCTAGTCTGTCTGAGCAAACTCAATTGAAACCCTGCAGTCGACCCGAAAAAAAACTACGAAAGCATCTTCACATGAACATGTGTTTACTCATCTTAGCTGGTTACAGGATTCAGCATGTTCTCCCTTGGCTGTAACCTGACACAGGCCCATAACATAGTAGGCCGTCCTATTGTCAGCAGAGTAGGTGGGCCTATAGTTCAGCAGGTAGGCTAGCCAGCAGAGTCCTGGCTCCGACCCGACATTTCACGCCTTCTCAGCCTGGCCTTCAGGGGTATGTACAGCTGATGAGGATAGACAAACCCGGAAAGGGCCACTCTGTTCTTCTTCTTTGTCAGCAGAACCATTTTAACAATCTGTTGCCAGTCACAGTGTGGTAGAGGGGAGCTCATCGATCGTTCTTACAGAACTCACTTGTTCCGTCGTGCCTTACGAGCAGCTCTCTCTCTCTCACGAGCCCAACCAGCAGCCGCACAGCGGCGCATGATATAGGCAGAATGGTATTACCGACAGTCCTCCTTGTCTTTGTCGTCGGTCGATCTTGTTGCGCTCGTTGGCAGCCTCAAAATGTTGAATGAATCTAACCCTAATTGGCAAAAGTGCCCTACCGAACCGAAGCAGATTCGTGGGTTTTGTGGCATATTTCAAATAATTCACTTTGACCCAACTGGAGAAAAACTCGGTGCCTCTGTGGGACTGGAACCTACGCCAGCAAGGAGGTCTGGAATGGCCATTTCTGGCTTATTAGCCGTCGTCAGCCAGTCATACCCAACCCCGAATTGTAGAACATCCTAGGTGCGAACTCGTGACCTGTTAGTTAGAAGTCCACGCCTCCAACCACTGGGCCACGAGCCCGTTGCCCTGTCAG
The DNA here is from genome assembly GCA_902702965.1 of Spirometra erinaceieuropaei. Lineage (NCBI taxonomy): Eukaryota > Metazoa > Platyhelminthes > Cestoda > Diphyllobothriidea > Diphyllobothriidae > Spirometra > Spirometra erinaceieuropaei. The sequence goes on from CACRXP010000011.1 coordinate 1,951,639, forward strand.
TTTTTGATCGGGAATATAAAATATAGCAGAGTTTTTTGTTGCTTTCGCCCTGTAGACTCGGTCTCATCCCTCCTCAACTCAGCTTAAAGGCTCATTTTCCAAAATGACGAGGAATTTTGCGGGAAAGAGACAGGACTTTCATTCCATTTTCAAATTCTCCCCGGCCAACATCCGACGAAGCAAGTACGAGAAGTAGGTCGATTTTGTTGTCAGCGACCCGTTGCTACGATTGGGTTGGGGCAGCGGCCAGCGGAGGAAGAATCTAGTTTGGAGCTCCAAGGCGAACCTACAATCTGATGAACGACATCTCTGTGTGATGATGAATACGTTAGATCTCAGTCAACGGAGCGAGCCCCGCAGGGCCGGTATTAGGGTGTAGAGTTCAGACGACCGAAACCAATTTACGAGTCCTAGATCTTGTGGCTTAAAATCTGGGTGTCGATGACAGTAAACGAGCAGTGACAAGTTCAGTCAGAGCTTTCGACCATCATTTACCCTCTCCTATGTTGCTTCTTCAAGTCTTACAGAATCTCTTTGGAGAAGTAGGGGTGCTGGTTGAAAGTCTTGACCATGCACCGAGAGTGGCAGAGGGGTGCTGTTGGGCAGTTCGTTGAGGACTGGAAGGGAGAGGGTGGGACCGGTAATTAAAAGTCCACATGAGGGTTCCCTGTCCCCCTCCCCCTCCCTCACCCCCGGTCTACTTGTCCGAATTTAGGCGAGCTTGACGACTGCACCGTTCTCCCCATGCCGCTACCACGACAAATTATGGCTTGAAGGACCGGGCCAGACCTGGACTTCGCTTCTCCCCTCCCCCAGCTGCACTTCACTCTCTTCGATGACAGGTAACTATTACAAGTGAGTGAAGACGCGTACACTTTTTTGAAAATTACACCCATAGGGGTGGTAGTCAGAAAAGCCAGATGACAGCTACAATTGAAGGGACG
>CACRXP010000011.1:1954341-1989472 GCA_902702965.1 Spirometra erinaceieuropaei
CCTTCCTAGCGCGCTATCTTACGTGCGAAGAGACAGAAATACAGAAGCTCAGACTTGAACTATCCCCATAATAATCGTTTCCTTGACTGTTGAATAATCTCTTAACTTATTTACTACCCACAGTGAATGGAGCCAATTTTTTGCTGAAAATTTTGAACTTACGATTTCAAAATAAAGCGCATTTCCTCTCTTTCCTCTCTCTCTCTCTCTCTCTCTATGTAATATATGTATATAAATGGCATAGTTCGCCGGGAATGTTTCTCCGCCAACTCTGTATTCTCAGGTTTCGCAAGGTTGCCAACAGAAGACTTGGTGTAGAGACATGATTGCTGGATACTTGTACTTCTGTGTGGCTACAAGGACTCTCCGTGGACGTGACGTTATTTCCTCTCCTCCTACCTTCTCACTGGGCATATGCAGAAGTGGGGATTTAACCAGTTTTCACCAACTAACATTGCGTCTGAAGGAACACACGGGAACACTGGGTCTCTGTGGCTGCCCGTAGGGGCTCGCAAAAACTCAACAGAGGGTGTGCCCCCAGGCTATCAGACCAGTTTGTTCACTGACCATCTGAAGTGCTGGCCCCGCTCCTACCTCCTTCACGTCCTAATTACTTCGCCCGCCAACGAGGTGGCGCAGACTTCGTCATTTGTAGATGCCCTTCACTTTGTCTTGCGCTGGCCGGCCAAAACCTGCACAACCACGATCTAGTGGACCACAACGGGACTCTTTGTGAGACCCGGGAGGTTGAGGAGGAGGAGGGCCGGGTTAATGAGGCGTGCAATGACGAGGGAACGCCTACTAACTCGGGTGTTCAGGAAACCACTCTCAAACAAATGGTTCGCTTCCGCCCACTAATGACCAAGCCTTCGGTAATCGGTGAAGTGACCAAAGTGAGGTCCTTCTAGCAAAGTCACAAGAGTTCTCACAGATGTGAGTTAGTTTTCTACCAGGTGCTAGCCCTGCTTGCCTCAGATGGTGGGGGGAAAAACATAAAGCTGGAATTAGTTCAAAATGAAAGAAAGAAAAGGCCCATGCGTGTGACAGTTTAGGTCTGCTTGTCAACCGATGTCATGAAATGTTGGCCCAGATTACGAAATGCGTTTCAATTAAGAAGGATTACTCAGGGAAGGATTGTAATATTGATTATCACGTGACGTAATCCTATAGTGTTTCGGACTCCCCGGGATGTCGACTTTTGAATGCATCTCTTTCCAATCTCCTGGAGAGACCACACTCCGGAAAAATGCCTACTTAAGTAACATGCATTTTTCACATTGATTTTCTCTGGTCTTGTAACTTTAAACATATGTTATAGAAAACATGCACAAAATATGCTTTCTTTTACTCATTTAGTAGAACATTACATTGTCCTCACATCTTATACCCTAAGAAAGGTTATCTTTCGGTTTTAAAAAAATTGTCTTATTCTGAGGTCTTTAAGACCGTGTGATGTCCATACATACAGTGAGTGACCTATCTCATGAAATGCTGGCTAAAATTCTGAAATGCGTTTTTGATTAGGAAGGATTTCTTAGGCGGGGTTGTAATACTCATTATCTTGTGGTATAATCCTATAATATTTCGGACTCGGCAGAATGTCAGATTTTGAATACACTGCTTTTCAGTATCCTGTAGAAACCGTACTCGGTAAAAAATGACTACTTAAGTAGCATGCATTTTTCCCGTCGACTTTCGATGGTCTTGCAAATTTAAGTATATCTTATAAAAACCATAAACAAAATATGCTTTCTTTCAGTCAATTAATAAAGAATCACGTCTTCTTTATATTTTATACTCAAGGAAGGAGTATAATTAGGTCTTAAAAGGTCTCCTAATTGCCGAATAATTTGCAGCCTGATCATTCGTTGCATTAGCGCTTAGTGATTTCAGTCTACAAGATGCATGCGTTTCGCGTAAAGAAAAGCACACATTTTTCAATGCCTTTAAAAATATATTACACAGAGTCCATAAAATTGTACAATGGATGCGGACTATGTTGTACATTTCATGAGGAGTACGACACTATGTGAATGGACATTGCATGTTGCTTGCCAAAACCTGGTTATTTGCTGTGTGGACAAGAGGGTGCAGAGTGGAACGCCAGGGTGCGGGCTCGTCCGCGCCATCCACCTGCGCACTCCCCGTCTCCGGTCTTCTTGACTCTGTCTTTGTACCGGGTCCAGGTGGGGAGTGGGGAGGAGAGAGTGCGGCAGATGCCGCGCAAGTCTACCGGGAACGCTTGCGCTAAAGTCGGGTTGGACCAGGTATTTTAGAGGAATGAAATGCGATCGCTGAGACAAGACCTTTATATGTCTGACGTTCGGATTTTTACCCGCATTCGCACTCAGAGACATCCACAGATGAGGGGTGATGGTGGCACAAGGGACGCAGCATTTTTCGAATGCAGGGTACAGGTGCCTGCCTATCTGCCGTAATTACCAACTCACGCATTCAGCGCCAGGTCCCGTAAGAGCCGCGAGGATTGCCTGTTCGTCTATATTCGAGTCGTTAATTGTCGTCCAAAAGGGCCAGGTGGTAGATGCGCTGAACCAAACGGGGGCCATATCGGATTCTGGCAGGCGTTATCGGATTTTTGCATCATAACAAATGTCTAAATTTTGGGCTGCGATGGCAGATGCGGTTGCCGGCAGACGTCGCGCACACTGGGGCCCCTGCCGCCTACATTGTCGTTGTCGATTAAAAAAACCTGGGTTGGATACCAGTGTCGCAACACTCCGTTACTGATGCTAGTATTATTGCAGTTAGTTACCCATGCTGTAAGCGTTGGTAGAGTAGCATTGGCAGCCGTGGTGGCGGTGGTAGTAGTAGTAGTACTAGTAGTAGGATTATTAGTAGTATTCGCCGTATCAGTGGTGGTAGACGGGGGAAGAAGTTTTCTTCAGTGTTGCGACACTGTATTCCTGCCAAAACCTGGTCATTTGCAGTGTGTGCCAGGGGGTGTGGAGTGAGGCCCAAGGTTCGGGTTCGACCGTACCATCCACCTTCGCCCTTCCCGCCCCCGGTCTTCTTGACTCTGTCTTGACACCGGATCCGGTTGGGGAATGGGGCAGAGAGAGTGCGGTAGGTGTTGTGCAAGTCTATCATCACCTTAAATTAATTCACGCGCAAGCCGTCGTGTCTGCTTCACCTCCCCATGGAGCACGCGGTCGATATCGTCGAAAAAGAAGGTCGAACTGTCGTTAATTGTCGTAATTCCGTCACCGATGTTGGTTAGTGGCGTGATAACGGCACGGAAATTCGATTCACTGGTGTCACCGTAGGCGCCTGCGCACCCCTCCCATGGAATATTACTGAGCGCAGGCAAAATTGCACAGCTGAATAGTTCATCGAACTTGTTAAACGAATGCTGATCGGAGAACCGTGAGTGCTTGCTGCTTCTCGTAAGAGTTTCGACCTCATCGAATTTGAAGGCGTGGCTGGGTCCCGCCAAATGGACGTCAACCTGTAGTCTGGCGTCATTCCTTCTTATTGTCCGTGCATATTGGGTCATCTGTTTCAAAAGTAATCTCTTCGCTACTCCGGCCTAGTTGTACTGTCCTCAAGTGAACCAACCCAGATTGACAATTCCAGACGTTTCCCACCGAGACAGCTGATCTTTCAGCCTCATTATTTAGTGACTGTTCTCGGCGCAAATCCAAGTCCAAGTGACCAGGAAAGGCAGCTAATGGCAGGTATTTCTGTTAGACAGAATTTATAACTCACTAGTATTCCGAATGCATTGTTACCCAAACCCCTACAAGACCGAGTATCCTCAAGCTTATTCATTGGACTCATCTTTAGGAGTTTGGAGTGAGTTAAAATGTTTAAGCGTGTCGCTGTAAATACCGAGTAGCACCTCCTTGATGGACATCAACTGAAGGGACAACTTAGAGGCTGACAGGAAAACTCATGTGCCATTTTGTCTGATTTTTCTGGGAACTGTGGATCACAGAGGAAATCCAGTGACCTCATGAGGCTACTTCGTCGGAAAATTCCGAGAGTTGACCTGTTCGCAGAAATTGCTACCGTTTCGTCCTGAAACCGGGGCAGCGACCGTAACACAGATGTCGGTATTCGATCCTTTAAGGATTGTGCTGACGTAGGCAGGCTTACAGATTACTGAAATAGTCCGACAGGGCAACGGGCTCGTGGGCCAGTGGTTAGAGGCGTGGACTTATAACTAACTGTTCGAGCCTCGGGTGTTCCACACTTCGGGGTTGGGTATGACTGGCTGACGAGGGTTAATAAACCAGAAATGGCCATTCCAGTCTCCCTTGTCTTTGTTGGTAATGCCATTCTGCCTATTCTGGATTTGTCTTTGCCCAGGGGAGCCTGGGCGTTCGTGCAAACGCTTTATGCGAACACAAGGCTGGGTTGGCTAACCGTATGACCACTGCCTCTGCCGACGCAGGAACTTGGATTCCATCCCCGGCACTTTATAGATGACTAGGAATGCTTGGTTGACGTATAGCGGGTGGCAGCTGTCAACCAAGTGAGCCACAGGTGCTCTACATATAAACATTTCCAGGCAGGCTGGTGCTGTCGCATCCGTTTGGATAGATGCCTAGCTGTTCGAGCAATATAACCTGTCCCACAGGAGCAAGTGGAGGCGTAGATGCACATTGGAGAGGTCTGAAAAGACAGTCTGGTAACAATCGGGAGATGGCACTCCAAAAAATTCGTTACCTAGAAATAATACCTTTAACAGTGAACTCAAACGCTTTCAGGCTATATCAGCGGTTGCAGGCCTACTTTCACGCACTACTTGGACTTTCCGCAACGGCCTAACATGGGCTGGCCGAACGAACATCGCAGGAGGTTACATGGACGATGGTCGCTGTTACCCAGCCTTCCCCATCGTTACAGACATACACCTGAATATACGGCATACAATCGCATTATGGCAGTTTATTACAAAACAAAATCACTTTTAAAAAGGATAGGTCTGCACAACATGGGACAGAAATAGTTCCCAGGCATCTGTCAAAGGCTTGGCATTGATGGCAAAACAAAAGACGATACTATACTTCGTCTTTCTGAGCCCACACAGCTCGACCGCATACAGGGCCTGCTTCGTGGGGTTTCCTTTTCGGTCTACTCCAGTATGCCTCAATGGCATTGGTGTGCCGTCCGGTGTCAGGGTCCTTGAGGTTCTTTGAGTGGTTAACAGATAAATGTAAATAACCTTCTGAGGGAAGACGATTATACGCCTTCCACTCGTCCGTTACCACTATACTGCTTTGGCGACCCATTTTTTAATAACGGAACGGAGAACGCGCCAACTTCGATCATTCGCCTGTTCAAATAAGGCTTTCCGTCGGCTAGTATCGTACATCCCGACCAGCCACCACCCATAAAACCCCTATCACCACCTGTCCCGTAAGACAGGCTGCTTTGGTTAGGCGGATTTTTTTGGGTGCCATCTCCCGATTGTTGCCGACAGTCTATGCTTACCTTCAAGGCGACAAAGCGGAATGCTTGTGAAAACCAATCTTATCTTTGAAGCTGGGTACGTGCGCGCGATAGCAGCTTTTACGCGACGATGTGGGAGTTCGCTCACCGGATCCCCTCGAAATGGCGGTGTGAGAAATAATTCCTTCTCTGCCGTTGAAGCACCGGATATTGAGGGGCATTCTTCCATATATTTGTTGATAAAATTTCAAGGTAGCTGTTTACTCTCAGAGTGATTTGAATATCGGAGAGTTCATTCTCAAGCTCATCCGGAGTGCAGATTTTCTTAGCTCAATTGCTGAGGCAGCGGACCAAGCGTCGTTTCTGGCTTAACGAGACAAAACTATAGAAATCTGTGCATTGCTCTGCCCATGTTTTCTCGCGAAATACACTTAGTCTACTTGCTTCATCCCGCATTCGATTAAGTAAAACATCCAGATAGGGGAAACACTCTCCGTCCTCTTTTACAAGGGTGTAGGTTAAAGCTGGGTGAGCCTGATTCACTTTATAAAGAAGAGTGTTCAAATAAAGCTTTTCATCTGTTATTGCGACAATGTCATCCACATATTGACCAGAGAAATGAAAGTCTTTTATAACTGGACGAAGCTGGCTTTTCTCTAGTTTCCTAATGATGACTACCTAACAGACGTCCAAGGGATGATCCCATCGTTACGCCGTCGATCTGGCGGTAAAATTGACCATCGAATCAAAATTGAGCCTTTGGGATGAAGCGAAAGAGCAAATCCTTTAGGTATCCGACCGGCATTCCGATTGAGGACTTCAGCCTTACAATCTCATCACATAAAAATTATATTGTTTCTGCGAGAGGGATGTAAGTGAACAAAGACGCGACGTCTAGGGATAGCATCTTTCCCCCATAAGGATTTGCATGTTTTAGGGAATCGACGAATTCAAATGTGCCTCGTAAACTAAGTGGTGCTTTTCTGAGTCAAATCAACTTAATTCTTTCTGCCAGCCACCTAGAAATTGCATGATAGGGTGAATTACCCATTTCTAATATCGGCCGCATCGAAGGGTCTGATTTATGAATCCTTGGCAAACCATATGAACTTGGGAGTATTGTGCCTGCGGGGTTTAAGAGATTCGAACTCTTGTTCACTAAGAAAAACTTGGTCTTCAAATTTTCGAAGACATTTTGTAATTTGGGCTTCTTCATTCCCTGTTTGATCCTTATTTTAACTCTTTTTTCTAAACCTCGTGTCATTAGTCAGAACTGATTCCATTTTCGAAATGTAAACGCTTTTATTCATTAGAACGAGACCCTAATCTTTATCCGGTTCGATGGCGAGTACTTCCTTGTTTTTACTCAATTCTTTGAGTTTCTCCGGATGTCCTTTAGTGATATGTCTAATTCTTTGTGGTTTTGCACTATTCTCGAGTGCTGATTTGAAATACTCCGTTTCCTACGGCGTTGTAGGTACTAGGTCACCGGTCTGTTTCAATAGGTTTTCAAACTAAACTTCTGTCACTAGTCTGTTTGGTCATTGATTAGGAAAACAAAATTTGTGGCCTAGGGATAATTATTTAATCAAGTATTTGTCGAGCGTCAAGTTAGTAAAATTATGTGCGTACCGTTCTCGAGCCTTTTGAAAAGTTACCTGTGCGTGCATCGCGTTGGCACTACGAAGAAGCTTTATGCACTTTAATTCCGTCCGTCTTTTGTTCACAGTCTCAACGTAGCTGCTAAATTGTCTTCGTTCTTCTTTAGTTAGTTCGCCTAATATCGCCATGCGTTGGTGCATATTGCGATACAGCCCACTGATCTTCATTGCGACACTTTCAAGTCGGTTCTCGGCATATCTTTTTAAGGTTGTGCTGGAGATAATCGTCCGATTCTTACAAAGCGCGCTCCAGTATTCGCGCGGATATTCATCTTTTACCGTGAAGTTTGTGATGAAATCAGAATCCGCGTTCGTTTCAGCAAGGCAAGTTTTGTAACATTAAATGCTGACCGAAATTCTGAAATGCGTTTTCGGTTGTACTATTGTTCAACTCGCAGCCTAATCTCATGATAATTCAGTTTCCTCGGGATCCAAGCTTTTGAATGGACTTATTTCTGGCTCCATATATAAACTCCACTGCAAAAAATGCTTGCCTAAGTAACACGAATTTTTCGCACTAATTTCCAATGTCTTTATAAATTCAAATATATTTCATAGAAAATATGCGGAAAAATATTCATTTTCCCATTTGGCAGAAAACTAATCTTTCTTCAAATATTTTTTTTGAAGGAAAGGTATAATTCTGTTTAAAAAAACGTTTCAAATTCCCGAACAATTTGGAATCTGACCTGTCGTTAGGCTTGCATTCAGGGTTTACAAACTACGAGTTGTATATTTTCCGTGTGGATAAGACCATAAATTTTCTTACGGTATTAAGGGGAGACCATATTAGGTTCATAGAATTTAACAGTCGATTTGAGCCATATCGTAAACTTCAAAAGCAACATTAGCAAATGCAGAGACACGATGTTTTATAAAAGGACATTTCACGGTCTTGAAAAATCTCATAATTAGAAACTTTTTTAAAACCGAATTATATCCTTCCTTCAAGTATAAAATTTGAAGACGACGTAATTTTCTACCAACTGAGCAGAATAATGAATATGCATGTGTATGTTTTCTATGAGACATATTTGAATTTACAAAGGCGTCGAAAAATAATGAGAAAAATTCATGCTACTTAAGCAGCCATTTTTCACAGGGTGTGGTTTATGCAGGCGGTCAGAAAGAAGTTCATTCGAAAGCCGACATCCTGTAGTAACGGAATTATTATGGGACTATGCGGCAGGTTGCTCTATGTTACAACCCTACTCAAGTCATCTTTTCGAGCCGAAAACGCATTTCAGAATTTCGGTTAGCATTTCATGAGTTAGCACATCTACTGTGCCTTGAACACCCGAGGGATCCTTGAATTGTTTAAGTTAAACGCTGAAATAGACGGATGACGACTTAAGTCGCGGTGATAAAATATACTGACTCTAGTGAGGACCATGCTATGTGAGACTGCATTCACTAATAGCAACCGAACATGCGTCAAATTCACACAGAACACAGAAATGGCCAATGTCGCAGTTCGTACAGAACTGGGTTAACAAACCGCAGCGGGTACGCCCCCGGCACGGACACATATCAGAATTCTTAGGCCTGCCTAAGACCGATCATACACCAGCCCTGAAGGGGTCCAGTAGTCGGCCTGCAACTCGCATATTACTAATATCAGGGTTTCGATCTCCACGCTGCGTGAGTGGTATGACAGATTGTCAAGCGACTGTCGTGATAAAGGGCGATCACCAAGATGATCGCGGAATTTCGGACAGGAGAGACTGAGGATGTATGACATTTTAGTCGTCCCACAATCAATTAGGAACCGGTGTGAAAAATGCCCTACTTCAGTCGACAAATTCTGCCATTGGATGAACTGTCAGGAGACATGTTTGTGTTCGAGTCGCAACCCATTCCGTATCAACTTTCAGGCATCCCTCAGGGAATCTTTCAAAAATATCAGGAATCACGCCTCCGACTTCAAAGCTTTCTTGGTAACGTCTTCAATTGGAAGGCTTTTATGAGAACGCTAGACATCTTCGATGAGATCGGTAGCACGTGGAACCATGGGATGGTTTCGTTTGCGCTGAATACTCGTCATAATCCTTTCAGTGCATTTGTCAGCCCTAAATCATACCTCGCCTTGTTGTTACGGGCATGGCAAAAAGGGGCCGCATAATCCTGAAGCAGTGTGGCAAGGCGCAGCCTCAGTTATTTACTCAGCAAATACCCGCACCCGCGACGACGAAAGCAATGAAAATACAGGAATGTATTTGACAGCGAAGATTTCCACAGAGCTAGCAGTCCTTCCACGATGTGCGGAGACCAAAGCGCGAGGATTATTTTACGAAACCGTAACCTTTCTACGCCCTACTCCACAGCATATCCTGTCTCGGAGATTTAGCTAAAGCTGGTCGTTCGGGGTCACCAGTTTCCGCCAGGATTAACGCCTACCTGATACAAACTGCAATCGAATTTTTAAGGATAGAGGGAGACAGAGAGAACACTTATATTTTGTGAAGAAGGAGACACGATCGCTGGGACAAGAGCTTTATTCGCCTGAAGGTTCGGATTCCTGCTCGAACCCATCATCACAAGCAAGAGCAGATACGGGTAGTTGGTGCACAAGAAACTGCAGTACTTATAGGATGTAGTCGAAATGTTACCGCATACCAATGAATATTCATGGCTCTCCCCCTTCATCAGGGACCGCTGCACTTGGTGTGATGACTGGTTGATGGCCGATATTCGCGTCGTTAATTGCTGCAATTTCATCACGTTTGTTGGATGTTGGTGTGATGATCGCTCGACCATCTGACCCACCAAACCTGACGTTGGGAACGGTGTTCACCTGTGTGTTCCCCTCGTAGCCAATTACTCTGCCTAGGCGGAGTCTCAGCACCGAGTATGGAAGGGGAAGGTCCTTACACTTGTCAATGGACTGGGACCAGTGAACGACGACTCAGGCAGCTCACAGTTGTCGCCTCTATCGAGAATTTCGGCATTATCGAATTCGAATGCGCTACCAGAGCTCGTCGAATGAGACACAATTTATTATCTGGCGTCATTTCTCCACACCACTGCAGCGTGTTCGGCCATTCGCGTTCGGACCTGTCTTCCGGTTTCTCCGACGTAGTTGCCTTGTCCGCAACTGCACCAGATCCGACAAACGACTCCAGCCGTTTCTTTCCGTGGCAGCAGGTCTTTCGATTTCCTTACCTGACGCCAGATGGTTGTCTCCGGTTTGTGTGCAACATGCTAAAATCGTACGTAACTTGGGACCGACCGGTCTCCTTTAATCTTCTGTCTGGCTCAGTCATCCTGCCTGTTGATTCGATTCTGATGAACTGAGTGCAAGTAACAGGGAAACTGCAGCACAAACGACAACCGAATGTCTGCTAAACCGATGGTATTCTCTATTGAGGCATACATTCGATTTTGCTGAGCTAAATTTCCTGCCGTTTCTTGCTGATGCATGACTCAGCCTACTTCCACAGCAATTGCGATACAAATAGGAGCCAGTCCGGTTTGCGGGAAAAAGATGTGGACAACGATAAACGGCCAAGTTGCAACCACCGGCGTATGCAGCACAAACCGATCTAATCCGTACTCAGTTAATTAATTCGTGCTGCAGTCGTCACCCAGTCTGTTTGGCAATTCGACGTTTGCAGTGGCAGCAGTCCGGGTCTCCTACAAGCAGCCCGCAGCGCGATTCTTCATGGTGCGTGTCTGTTCTCCCCGCCAGTGTAGACGCAATTTGACTGCAAAGGATAGCCCCGTCCGGGTGAACAGTGTCTTTTAGCAGGCAATAAAAAAGATGGAAGGGGGAACTGTGGGACAAGGGGCAAGAAAAACTGAAGGGAAGGGGGGGTGAGGTAGTGAAGGGCTAAAGTGAGAGAACGAGGTGCAGAAATGAGATGCTGTGAGATGTCAAAGAGGTGGCGGGGGGGGAGCGCAATCAACAGGAAGGGCATAGAAGTTGTGGAAAAGAAGAGAAGGGAGAGAGTTCCATTTGGGATGGGCGGATGAGGAGGGGGACGGGGCGGAAGAGTTGGGGGATGCAGCCGGGGGGACTCTATGAGTAAAGTTAGTATGGAAACGGAGGTGGAAGAGGCGAAGACAATGATATACGTTCCCAGTGAGCGACGATTACGAAGGGCTGGGGCCGGAGGGGGGGGGGCGGGGATCGGCCTCGAACAGAGATGAAGGAAGCAGTCGTCGTTAGACAGGCCGAAACAGGTCGCGTGGATTGGTGTGGAGGGGGGGGGGCGAGGGGGCTGGTAAACGGCCTGGGGACAGGACGCGCTCGCGCGCGCCTGTCGATGGTTGCCGCCTGCAGAGACCGACTCCTCCCCCAAGTCCTCCCACTCCTCAGGACTCCACTGTTATTCGGGTGATTTATATCGTCATTCTAACCAACTTCCCTTGGTGCCGGTGGCAGGAAAATAACAGCTTTGGGTCATAGACAAAAAGCTGCTGCTAACGCTGATGTTGCTGCTGCTGTCGATGGCTCCATAAAAATTTTCGCGTTCGTTTCCTCCATGCGCAGACGCCGAGCGAGGCTACAGGCAAGAAGGCCGGCGCTACGGCACGCAACCAGGAGAACGGCATATTAAAACTGGAAAATCATAAAACCGGTTGCTCTCTCTCTCTCTCTGTCCTTTAAAAGGCGCTGATAAGAAAAAAACAGAGGATAACTAAGTCAGTTTCCTCTCAATTACAGGCAACTGCGCGGCGATCTCATTCAAACCTACAGGATTGGCAGAGGACGTGAGTGCGCCCTAGACTTTGGTGAATTCTTCGAATTGGCCGGGGTGCTGACCGTCTGCGTGGTCATGCCTTCAAACTGCAGAGGAAGCTGACTTATTCGGACGTCCGATGAAACGCCTTCTCTCACAGGGTCATTGGGCCATGAAACGGACTCCCTGATGCGGTGGTGCTTTCCGAAACTGCCGAATCCTTTAAGTGAAGACTAGATGTTCATTTGCTGAGAAAATACTGTATATATAATCACGATTGTTTTAGCGGCGACAGTTTGCGCCTGGCTCACATTTACCGCTATCTTTTGAATTTCCGCATTTACTGATGTAATTGATGACTTTATTTCTGTTTATGGGTATGAATAGGGAGCCCAAGGGCGAAAACCTCATTCCCTTAATAAACTGACTTAAACATGGGTAGAGGGGCGCTCACCGATCCTTTCTACGGAAATCCCTTTCCTGGCCGTTTACTGTGTGGACCGGGGGGTGTGGGGTGGAGCGTCAAGATGCGGGCACGACCGTGCCATCCACCTGCGCCCTCTCCCGCCTCCGATCGTCTTGACTCTGTCTTGACACCAGGTCCAGATGGGGAGTGCAGTAAATGCTGCTCAAGTCTACATTTGCTATAAACCAAATCACGCAAAGTCACCGTGCCTGCTGCGCCTTGTTGTGGAGCACACGGTGGAGATCGTCGGTAACGACGGTCGAACTGTCGAGTGTGTGTGTGACGAGCAGTAGATCGTGACTTCGTCTCACTTGGGCCAGCTTGCCCGATCTTATTCCCGGTCAATTTGATTCGGACAGCCATTACCACACGAAAGAAGGAGAAGAGGGCAAAATCTATCCAGCTCAGAGTTAGCGCTTATTCACACATTTAAAACGATCGATGACATTCTAAAATTGTCCTAACGTGCCGATAATCACAGCTCGGTAAGTTTCCCAAGCGACAGAATAACTGGGTCCCCTTTTGAAATCAGAGTCAGGCAGCAACGGCTTCCTTCTAGTGTAAACGTACTAACACCCCACCTCTTTGAGTACTGAGACACATTCATTGTAGCCTGGCACACAAAGTTAGAGTCAAGGCCGTGTGTGGCACTCGTAGACGGGTTGCTTAGATGTTTTGAGTCCATGCCCGTCCCCGGTGGTTTGGATTTTGTCTTGCCACTGGAGAGCGTGGGTCTATAGAGGGGACGGGAAAGATAGATGCAAGTCGGGCCTGTTTCACTATAGGCAAACTCCCCTTCATTACACCAGCACGACCATAGCGTGAAACAATGGCTGAGCTCGTCGCTCTCAGCGGTCCAACTATCTGCTGTCGCTGTGTCTGATGGAGGGTTTGGCAGGGAATTCGAAATGTCAGGTCAATAAAACTTCCGTTTCGATGATCGAGCCTCCTCAATGGTTTCTAGGAACTGGGCTTTGCGTGTGTATTGACAATCCATCGACGTCATAATTTATGCAAAGTGGAGGCCAGAGACTTCTCATTTCGGGTTTAGTTCCGACAAGAAGTGTTTTTGGGAACGAAAGGTACTCTCAAAAACCTACTAAACGTACAGGCCTTCGCATCAGAATTGTCATCTTCACCAGGCGGTGTCTGCTGACAAGGTGGTGGTGCCGACGCAGCTAAAACAGAAACAGATTATGAGTAAGGAAGAAGACTGATCAAAAACGTGGAAAAATTTGCTTATTCATTTGAGCCTTCCAACCCCTGTAGGAGTCAATCTTCAAAGATGCCAACAGGAATAGAATAGGTGGGAGTCACAGGGGTATAAGACGATCAGACCATTTGTGGAACAAGTGTGGAGGTGGCTACGTAGGACACCGACTCTGCCGTCACCAGACCGATATGTCGGTTGGCTGAGTTCTCATCCGACCTCCAAACCTCATACTATTCTGGTCTTGTCTTGCCCCCTGGGTCGACGATTAGCAAAGAGGCTGCGTAATCAAACTCGTGACCTGTTTCCAGGGTGCGGACAGCCACCTGTGATAATTCGTCACCCCGTCTCACAATCAGTTTGCGTTCATGCATGTGTCATCCTAGCGTACATTCATTCTGACCTGTGTAATTGAAAGGGCAGTCTTGACACGGAATACGATACACTTCATATGACTGCCTACTGGGATTCAGTCGACCTTGGATTTCTATGACCATACTATGGGGTGTAGGGGTGTCAGCGGTGGGTTCACGTGAAGGTCGTAGTGATCGCTCACTTGCTTGCAGGTGAGACTACGCCTAGCGTCCACTTGCTGGCACTCAACTCTCACCTGTGGCTCCACGTAGCTGGGCTCTGCTCAGCGGCCACACCCCGGGCAACCGTCTCGACCGGCGGGCTAAACCAGGTGAGGGCGGTTACTCCCTGTGCGCGTTGTGCCGCGTGCACAGGTGACTGCGGACTCCGTGGACGCTTGGTCGGATGGAACACCGCGTCGGCGCCGTCGTGACGAGGCTCTGTCTGACATACCGTTGGTCAGCCGGTTGGTGGTGGAACGTCGCATCGACATCGTCTAGACGAGGCTCTGCCTGGTACGCCGTTGATCAGCCGGTGGGATGGATCTCCGAATTGGCACCGTCGACACGCGCCCATCTGGTGCACCGTAGGAGACCGCAGGCTTGCGGCAATGCCGTAAGCCATTGGCAAATTCGAGTCGTTCTTCCACTGCCAAAAAAACTCGTGGCCCACAGTGGAGTTCGGCCGCGCCGGCACATCAAGCAGCCCCTATTCAGGGGTCAGGGCACTGCTTCCTTCGGGGGGGCCTGGAAAAGCTGGCCTAAAAATTGCTGGGGAACCACGTCGTCTGCTGGCGCACCGTGGTCGCAGACGCAAAACTCACGGTCGAAACAATCAAACTCGAAACAACAACAACAACCATACGCATTCTCCTCATCCTACCTCTACCTCCGTCTATTCTTCTGCCTATTCTTCTCCTTCGTCATCTTCTTCTCCACCTCCTTCCCATCGCCCCACTCGTTTTCCCCAGACTGTCAGGGTGAGCCCGCTCACTCTGGCAGCCTGGAATGTTCGTTCCCTTTTAGACAATCCGAGGAGCAACCGACCGGAACGGAGGACGGCGCTAGTGGCACGAGAACTGGCGCGCTACAAGGTGGACATCGCCGCACTCAGCGAGACCCGATTCTCCGAACAAGGCCAACTGGAGGAGGTGGGTGCCGGTTATACCTTCTTCTGGAGTGGTCGACCCAGGGCAGAGCGACGAGACGCGGGCGTCGCCTTCGCCATCCGGACCGACATCGTGGGACGACTGCCCTGTTTGCCGCAGAGCATCAACGATCGCCTGATGAGCCTCCGCCTGCCTCTCTGGGGAGGCAAATTCGCCACCATCATCAGCGCCTACGCTCCGACGATGACTAACCCCGACGCCGTCAGAGACAAATTCTACGAGGACCTGCACGCCCTCTTGGCGACTGTGTCGAAGTCGGACAAGTTGATTGTCCTTGGTGACTTCAACGCCCGCGTCGGCACAGACCATACTGCCTGGAGGGGAGTGCTGGGTCCCCACGGTCTCCGCGGCTCCAACGACAACGGCCTGCTTCTCCTCCGCACCTGCGCAGAACACCGCCCCACCCTGACGAATACCTTCTTCTGTCTGCCGGTGCGAGAGAAGGCCACCTGGAGGCATCCTCGGTCGCGTCAGTGGCACCTGCTGGACTATGTCCTCGTCCGGAGGCGAGATCAGCGGGACGTGCTGGTGACGAAGGCGATCGCGGGTGCTGACGGGTGGACCGACCATCTCCTCGTCATCTCGAAGATGCGTATTCGCCTACAGCCTCGCAGGAGACCACAAGGTAAGCGACCCCCAGGTAAGCTGAATGTTGCTTTGTTGTCTTTGCCTGCTCACCGTCTCCATTTCAGCAATGAGCTAGCTCAACGGCTAGACAACCTTCCTATCGCTGCCGCCGCCGCCGACGACGCCGCCGCCGCTGCCGAGAACGCCTCCGTGGAGAACCGCTGGTGTCAACTGCGTGACACAGTCCAGTCGACGGCGCTCGCCGTCCTCGGTCGCGCTCCCCGCCAACACCAGGACTGGTTCGACGACAACGACGCTGCCATCAGAAATCTGCTAGCTGAGAAGAACCGTCTACACAAAGCCTACGTAGAGCACCCAACTGAGGGCAACAAAGCTGCCTTCTACCGCAGTCGCCGACAGCTTCAGCAACGACTGCGCGAGATGCAGGACGTCTGGACTGCTCGCAAAGCTGAGGAGATCCAAGGCTACGCGGACCGCAACGAATGGAAGAACTTCTTCTCTGCGATCAAAGCTGTCTACCGTCCGCCGACGAAGGGCACTGCTCCTCTCCTCAGCGCCGACGGCAGCACTCTCCTGACTGAGAAGACGCAAATCCTACAGCGATGGGCCGAGCACTTCCGAGGCGTCCTCAACCGCCCTTCCGTCATCTCCGAAGCCGCCATCGCCCGCTTGCCGCAAGTGGCGACCAACGCGGACCTCGACCTCCCGCCATCTCTCCAGGAAACCATCAGGGCCGTGCAGCAGCTCTCCAGCGGGAAAGCACCCGGATCGGACGCAATCCCTGCTGAGGTCTACAAGCACGGAGGTCCCCTACTGATGGATCACCTGACTGCGCTCTTCCAGGAGATGTGGCGTCAAGGTGAAGTCCCGCAAGATTTCAAGGACGCAACTATCGTGCACCTATACAAGCGCAAAGGGAATCGCCAAGTCTGCGACAATCACCGCGGCATCTCCCTACTGAACATCGCCGGGAAGATCTTCGCTCGCATCCTGCTCAACCGCCTCAACAACCATCTGGAACAGGGCCTCCTGCCGGAAAGCCAATGCGGCTTCCGTCGTCATCGTGGGACCATGGATATGATCTTCGCAGCCCGCCAACTTCAGGAGAAGTGCCAGGAAATGCGGACCCACCTGTACTCTATCTTCGTGGACCTGACGAAAGCCTCCGACACGGTGAATCGTGAGGGACTGTGGAAGATCATGCAGAAATTCGGCCGCCCGGAGCGATTCACTCAGATGGTGCGTCAGCTGCACGACGGTATGATGGCGCGAGTCACGGACAACGGAGCTGTCTCAGAGGCATTCGCAGTGACCAATGGAGTGAAGCAGGGCTGTGTGCTGGCGCCTACCCTCTTCAGTCTCATGTTCTCTGCCATGCTGATGGACGCCTACCACGACGAACGCCCTGGAATCCGCATCGCCTATAGAACGGACGGTCATCTCCTGAATCGCCGGCGCATAAACTTCCAATCGCGTGTATCCACAGCCACCGTGCACGAACTCCTCTTCGCCGACGACTGCGCCCTGAACACCACCTCAGAAGTGGAGATACAACGGAGCATGGACCTATTCTCCGCCGCCTGCGAGAACTTCGGGCTGGTTATGAACACGCAGAAGACGGTGGTGATGCATCAGCCGCCTCCCAGCTCAGCCACAGCCCCCAACGCGCCGCAAATCAACGTGAATGGGACTCAACTGCAAGTGGTAGAGAACTTCCCGTACCTGGGCAGCACGCTCTCCCGCAACACCAAGATCGACGACGAAGTCGCCAACAGGATCTCAAAAGCCAATCAAGCCTTCGGTCGCCTCCAAAGCACAGTTTGGAATCGTCATGGTCTCCAACTGAGCACGAAGCTGAAGATGTACAAGGCCGTCATCCTGCCGACGCTACTGTATGGAGCGGAGACCTGGACGGTGTACACGAGGCAGGCACGTCGACTAAACCACATCCACCTCAGCTGTCTCCGCCGCATCCTGAGGCTGAACTGGCAGGACCGCATCCCCGACACCGAAGTGCTGGAAAGGACGGGAATTCTGAGCATCTACTCCATGTTGAGACAAATGCAGCTGCGCTGGAGCGGCCATCTGGTGCGCATGGACGACGAGCGACTACCCAAACGACTCTTCTACGGAGACGTCGCGACGGGTTCTCGTCGTCAAGGAGGCCAAATTCGCCGTTACAAGGATACTCTGAAGTCCTCCCTGAAGCGCCTGCACATCAACCCGACCAACTGGGAAGAGCTCGCACGCGATCGTCCGACATGGAGGAGAACAGTGAAGACGGGCGCTGCTATCTACGAAGCCAACCGCATCGCCGCCGCCAAAGTGAAACGCGAAGTCCGCAAATCACAACTTCGCCCAATACGCAACGCCGCCGCACAACCTCTCCCTACGTGTCCTCGATGTCAACGGACATTCCGGGCATGAATCGGACTTGTTGGACATCTTCGAACCAACTGCACCTCTCGAACTGCTCCTGCCATCGTACCCGCGCCCGCCTCTTCCTCGTCCTCTCTTCCGCCAACTAACTCTGACACCCCTTCTGCATCACCACTTCCATCCTCCTCCTTCTCCTCCACTGCCCCAGCGGTGGCCGTTCAGGCTGCCGTCTCACACATCGCCAACCACGACACAGCAACCGCAACCACCACCACCTGCCCTCACTGCGACCGCACCTTCACCTCACACAATGGCCTGGTCGGTCACTTGCGAATCCATCGCACAGAGACTGGTGAACCAGTGCCTGGAGCACCAACCTACACCCATCGCACTCGCCTCCACTGCCCACAATGCCCTCGCACCTTCCGGCATCGCATGGGTCTATTCGGCCACATGCGCATCCACGAGAGCGGCATTGACAGCAATTCCGATACAGCCACGACATCCAACACGCCCAGACCCATCCTCGCCCCACTCTCACACGCGCCGACCACCACCACCGCCACCACCAACACCACTGCTTCCTCTACAGCTGACACCGACACCGCCGACCTCTCATGCCCACATTGTTCACGCACCTTCTCCTCACGCATCGGCCTGGTCGGTCACTTGCGAATCCATCGCACAGAGACTGGCGAACCAGTGCCTGAAGCACCAACCTACACCCACCGCAATCGCCTCCACTGCCCACACTGCCCTCGCACCTTCACGCATCGCATGGGTCTATTCGGCCACATGCGCATCCACAACGACCTGCGGTAGACAACCGCCGGTCACACCACGCATTCCCTCACTCCCTACCTCCTAACATCATCACCCCACTAGACGTCAACCCTCACACACCTCATGCACTCAACTGCCGCCTCCCACGCAAGTGGGAAGTGTGCATCTCGACTCGGTCCCCATGCGGCCTCGGCTGCACGAGTGACTTGAGTCCGAGACTATCCCGACACGTCAAGTGTCGTGGATAGGAAGGTTGCTGATTGACGCCCGTTATCGGTTCACGCAGTTCGTCACGTTGTGTGTGTGTTGTGTAGTGGCGGACTGGTGGGCTGGTGGGCTGGGGACTGGCTGAAGCAGCACCTTCCACGGCACTCTCACGCATGTGAGAGACACGCCGTTCAATCCCCGTTGTGTGAAATCCTGGTGTTTGTGTGTATGGGGGGCCAGGTCGTGCTGTGGCGCGCGCAGGCATGGTCAGTCGACCATGTCAGCCACCGCGCCCATTCCCCACTCCAGTCTACTGACCGGCTCGGACAGTGGCTGGGGTGTGGGAATGGGAAGGGAGAGTGAGGTCGACGACTCAGCGCATTTTCCTCACAATAAACAATCTGACGCGCTTGAAGCTATCACGGTGCGCTAAAAGCCGTGGCTTGGAAGGTTGCCAACTGACGGGGTACCTTGGATCTCCTCCATTACTGGAGGCGGTCTGAGAGTCAGGCTGCAATGGCTCCTTTTTAATGTGGCCTTTATGGCATTCCCACCACAGTGTGGGATCCGAGCCAGGCGTTGGCGGCACGCCCAGGTGCGGCTTCGGACGTGCCAGCCTCCAAATCTATGTTGTGTTGGTTCAAATCCTGGTTATTGTTGTGTGGACCAGGGGGTGTGGTGGAACGCCAAGGTGAGGATCCGTCCGAGCCATCCACCTGCGGCCTCCCTCGTCTCCGGTCTTCTTGACTCTGTCTTGACACCGGGCCCAGGCGGGGGAGGAGGAGAGAGTGTAGGTAGATGCTACGCAAGTCTACTGGCACTATAAACCCCTGCGTAAGTCACCGTCCCTGCTCCCACCGCTGCTGCAGCTGTGGGGCACACGGTGGACATCGTCGAAATCGACGGTCGAACTGTCATGACCATACTATGTATGACAGCTTTGTGCCAGTAGGAAGTTCCAGCACCTAATCTGCAGCAATGCATTCGGTTGTATCTAGAACGTGCTTTAGGCATGAAAAAGCATGATATATTACCAGTGGAATTTCCGCCTTGGATCTTCCGGGGATGAGCACATAGGCAGCGGCCTATAGACGTCTCCGGACACCCATTCGCATAAACTGGTCGCGGAGACATCGGGCCTCTCGTGCTCTCTAATGCCCTCGGAAATCATAAAACAAACTTTGAATGATAAAAGGGGAGCAGGACTTCTTAACTCTAGCCAGAATTTTATTCGAAAATTCCGAATTTACTTGGATAAAAGCGCAGTTTTATGTCTAAAATTGGCCGCAGGAGGCATTGTGCACGTGAAAATCCCTTCGATATACTTCCAATACAAACGGCAATTAGACGTTTTTTCGTTCATCTTGTGCCGCCCCATAGTTTAGAGGTAACGGGGAAACGGTAGGCTTTAGGACCCCAACTAATTTGAGATAGACTTTGGACCGTGTCATTGCGTGAAAGGTGGTAGAGGGGATTTTACGGGTGGAGCAACATGAAGAACGGAGAGAAGGCGGAGTGCGAGAAAACACAGAAAATAATTAAATTTCTGCTGAAGGTCTTATCGTACGCTGTAATCTGGCAACAAAATTGCGTGTAATAACTAAAAAATAGGCAAAAAACTTTCAAAAAATAACGGAGTTTGGGTAAACCACCGCTGGTAAACTTAAATTCAGTCGGGAAGCCTGGAAACTTCTAACCAAAGAGAACGGTAAATAATAATTGATGTTTGCAGTCGCACCGAATTTTACTGCTCATGTTGGAGTTGCCAGTGCGTGACCGATCTCAAGAAATGTTGGCCAAAATTCTGGAATGCGTTTCCGATTAGGAAGGATTACTTAAGTGGGGTTGTTATACTGATTATCATGCAGCATAACCCTATAACATTTCGGACTCGCCAGGATGTCGGCTTTTAAATGCACTTCTTTTTGACCTCCTGCAGAAACCGCACTTGGTAAAAAATGACTACTTACGTAGCCCGCATTTTTCCTATTGATTTTCGATGGTCTTATAAATTCAAATATATGTTACAGAAACCATGAACAAAATATGCCTTCTTTTGCTTATTTGGTAGGAAATCACATTTTCTTCATATTTTATACACGAAGAAAGTGTATATTTTGGTTTTCAAAAAGTTTCCCAATTCCCGAATAATTTTCGGCCTGATCTGCCATTGCATCAGCGTTTAGCCAGTTCAGTCTACAGGTTGCATGCTTTCCGCGTAAGGTGAATCATATATTCCTCCATGCCTTGAAGAAGATACCACATGAAGTTCATGAGATTGTGCAATGAATCTGGACTGTGTTATACCTTTCTGGAGGAGCATTAGTAAGCGGACATGTGCGGACTTGGATGCATGGACATCGCACGGTCTTAAAAATCTCCTAATTAGAAACTTCTTAGAACCAAAATATACACTTTCTTTGGGAATAAAATATGAAACCAATGTGATTTCCTACCAAATGAGCAAAGGAAAGCATATTTTGTGCATTGTTTCTGTAAAATATATTTGAATTTATAAGACCATCGAGAATCAATAGGAAAAATGCATGCTACGTAAGTAGTCATTTTTTAATAAGTGCAGTTACTGCAGGAGGTCAAAAAGAAATGCATTCAAAATCCGACATCCTGGCGAGTCCGAAATGTTATAAGGTTATGCTGCATGATAATCAGTATAACAACCCCACTTGAGTAATCCTTCCTAATCAAAAACGCATTCCAGAATTTTGGCCAACTTTTCATGAGATCGGTCACGCACTGTACATGGGGTCTTACACCCTACCGTTACTGGTAATCATTTTGGTTCCTTCGGCCTCTCTCTCACAACGATCACTGGAAGCTCTCATGCATGTGACCGCGAACATCTCAAGTACTATTACTACGAATTAGGCACAAGGCGATCGATATTCTGTGTTTACTTAATGCTCTTTTCAGGGAGGCATGGGAAACGGGGCATATTTATCTATCACTCAGCTACTGGAACAGAGCTCACTCTGGAAAGACATTCATTTAGTAGATCGGCGTTTTTGTTGTCCCCAATGGGGTTCGAACTCACGACAGCAAATGCGAGGCCTGAGTAGTGCCACGATCCAGTCGTCTGACCGAAGGTCTCGCATTTAACTAAAACTGAATCCCTTTATCTGCCCTATCTACTGCGGCCTAAGGAATACGCCAATTAGGTCGCTGATTGCGCGGGTTTGAATCCTACCAGGGTTGTTGAATTTTCAAATTTGAGTTACGCAGAAAAGGACCACTGCAATGCTAGTTAAACTGAAAAGCACATAAGAAAAACGAACAGCAAGTTAAATACTACTTCGACAGCAACAACTACTACTACAAATACTACTACTACTACTACTACTACTACTACTACTACTACTACTACTACGGATTACTTATAAATTACAGTTTTTTCTCCCTAAAAATCTAAAATTCGAGTACCCTTATTTGCAATTTCAACTTGCATTGCAGCCCAATTTACATAGGACCCGGAACCATACTACCACCGGTCAATGCTTTCTCCAAGAACACCACATGAACACTTCTACGAACGCCTAGTTCCTGCGACTAAATGCCTATTTGACGACACCAACAAATATGTGCAAAGCTCTGAATGGTCACCGATTAACAGGATGAGGACACCCTGTCAAGGTTTCAATTTAAATTCTAATTTGTCTGCATAATATCCCACAACTTAAGACCCTATATGATAGCTGCTACAGGATAATCACATAGTGCTCTCAGAGCTGTTTCGTCCTGTACGTTGACCTGATCGACTATCAGAGCTGATCACCTTTTGTAACAAAAAAGTATCCCTGCTCGTTCAGACTCTCAAAACGCCGCCTACATTCTACCTCTTATTTTGTCAGTACGTATTTTTACAATGGCTACTGTCACTTCTGTAGAAATGGCCCAACGAGTGTTGTTAATGATGTTGGTATGATCCCTACGACTGCGACGGTTGAAGCGTCTTTGCCGACGATGTCAACCATGTACAATTAGTGACCTGACTCATGAAATGTGTCGAAATTTACGAATGGTGCCAATCACTTGCAAACAAACCGACATCATTTCATGAGCTAAATGTCTATATTAATTAAGTACAAGTTTAAAAAAATTAAAAGCATAAAAGAAATTTTAAAGGCAGTGTTGCGTTGTTCAGAAATGCCGAGTCATTTAGAAAAGCGCAATATCTCGAAAACGTCAGAAATGGCTTTCAGTTAGTAAAATTCGTTTTTAAATGTATAAAATGTATTTTCGTACTAAAAACTTAGTAACTATGAAAGTAGAAATAAAATAACGTCGAATAATAGTGTTTCAGTGAAGTTTACATCTAAATATCCTTAAATAATTAGTGTGACTTAATATATGATGGTTTGTCAACCACCAACATTCCGAGTGTAGATTTAAAAACAGTTTTCCAGTGTTTCGTGTTATCCTCGACTATTTGGAGTTAATTGAGATAGGATTCAACAAGAGAAACTGGATTTTGCTTTATTTCACCGATGGGGATGTCGTAGGAACAAAAGTTTTCACGTGACATGCTATGAGGCCGGTCGATGCCTAATAAATTTAAATTGAACTGACAGGCGTGATCATAAACATACCATTTTGTGTTTATAGAGAGAACGTTTATTCCGTTAAATTAATTTACACCTTTCTTTCGTTTTGGACTACGTTGAGTTTCAGATCGGCCTCGAAATGTTGCTGAATACTTCACGATTTTCAGTGTTTTCACCCGATCGTCCATAAAGATAGATTCTGGATTAGCTGTCTGTCAAGAACTTTAAAATTAGATTACTCATAAGGCATTTACCGAATTAGTGAGTGTTCGGACGCTCCTTTTCACGAAGATGTTTGTTTGGGTCACATGTGAGGACTCATTCAAACATCAAACTACACTTTCGAGAAAAATGGTTGTCCACAACGAAAGTCAGCAACGAATATGCCTTCGACCAACAAGAAAACTTTCCGTAATAAGTTACCTCTTTAAGAAGTGCTTTATCACTGCACTCCATTGACGGATCTCTGTGTGCTTTGCGTTTTTGCACGGTGAGGTCAAGTAAAAATTTGACATTTTTGGCCGTTCCTTTCACCTTCCCAAACAATACTAATATTTTTCTGCCGTAAACGTAAGAATATGCCTTTCTCTATACATTGAGGTAATTTCCAGTGCTTTTGCTTGCCTTTAGACCCCATTCTTCGATTATAAATGCACGACAGAGCGCCCACATAAATAATGATATTTTGTTGAAACTATAAATGTTTTGCTCGTTCTATTTATGAATACGTTGTGCGACAGAAGCTAAACTACACGACAAGTAGTGTTTCATATGTTCAAAACTGGAAATAACCATCCGGTGGGGGTCATTTATGTGTCATCAGGTAGAATTTTCCAAACGGCAGAGAATTTCAGCCCACATAAAAGGAGGAATACTTATCTGCATTATTCCTGCAATTTAGGGCACCAAATCGTACAGATATGCTAATTTGACTTTTGGGAATTTAAAAAACCTCTGATGTTCTTAAAATAACCTTTGTACTTGCAAGTTGATTACCACGGTTAACACCGGACATAAAATGGATTTTAAAGTCCGGTTAAATCTGTTTACGAAAACTCTCGCGGGTAAATTACTATCCTTTCGCTGAAAAGAGTCGTTCAGATGCGTAACCGGAGTCTAGGACATGTATTAGCATAGGAAATTGCACGAATATATTCAAACGTCCATTTTCGCTAAAATTTACTGATACTTTACTTGATATAATAACGTAAACACAATTTCTGCACAAGAAAAGGACATTTTATTGAAGTAACTGGATGAGCGAACAGAGTGCGCAACGTTGAAGACGTCCACAAATTCTCGTATCAGTTTCCGCTATCAGATTTCATGAGATAGGTCACGTACTGTACTTTTACAATAGATACTGTCACCTCTGTGGAAACTGCCCAACTACTGCTGTTAATGATCTTGGTAGGTTTCCCACTGCTGCGACGGTTGGAACGTCTTTACGACGATGTACACCATGTACTCCATAGCAGGATGAGAGCAGGCACGGTGACTTGCGGGGGACTACTTTTATAGTGAATGCGTACTTGCATTGTATCTACCGCACTCTCTCTCTCCCCACCCCTCACACGAGGGCCCAATGTTAAGCTATAGCCAAGAAGACCGGAGGCGGGAGAAGGCGCAGGTGGCTGGCGTGGCCGAACCCGCGCATAAACGTACCACCACACGCCCTGGTCCACAACAAACAACAGACCGAAAGCTCAATCAACAACAACGAGAGGGACGGCTGACGCGACGGGAGCCGCACCTTGGCGTGCCAACACACTCGGGAGTGTCACAGAGGCTATATTAAGAAGGAGCTATTGCAACCTGACCCTCAGATCTCCGGTCAGCCTCTCAACACACAACTAGGCTGACTGCGAGGACTGAGTTGGAATGTCAGTTGGCAACCTTCTGAATCACGGCATTTGGCGCACAGTGATAACCTCAGGCACAGATCACACTTGCAGCAGATGAACCACATGGAGAAGGAACCGAGAAACACTTTTCCTACTTTCGTGAGATGTGCTGATTTTGGGGGATCTTGTTGGGTTGTATGCGTGGTGCATGTGTGGGTGGGGGAATGGGCAGTGGCCTGGTCGTGTTTGCGGTGACTTACCGCAAGCTTTTATGAATGCGCATGTGGCCGAAAAGGCCCTTGCGGCGACTGATACTGTTACTACCATCACTACTGATACCGTCACCACTAATGTTACAGTACTGGACAGACCCGAAAAGAATGTCAGACAATTTTACTCGCAGTGAATGTCCGGAGAGTCACGCATGAGAGACTGACAAGTAACCGCATTTGACTTTTCGGTCAAGTGTTCTGCGCAATTTGCAATCTATGTGACATAAGCGTCGTCCGTCGAAAAGCCATAGCTACGCACATGGTACCGCCCCTTATTAGAAGAGTTAACTGCTAGCAATTACAACTTCAGACAAACAAAAGACCCTTCAAAAAAAACATAATTCTCTTTTCT
This sequence comes from Spirometra erinaceieuropaei, assembly GCA_902702965.1. Lineage (NCBI taxonomy): Eukaryota > Metazoa > Platyhelminthes > Cestoda > Diphyllobothriidea > Diphyllobothriidae > Spirometra > Spirometra erinaceieuropaei. The sequence continues at coordinate 1,980,282 of CACRXP010000011.1, forward strand.
TGTATTTTGTCACAAAACGCCACGCCTTCACCTCACTCAGAAGTAAAAATTTGCTTTTCTAACCCCACTTAGAGTCCCTGATTGACAACCGCGTCTTAGGACTGACATAGCCCCCCCCACCCCTCCTTTAAAGATGCTCAGAGGCCTTGGATGTACGGCGTTGTTCGGACCCGCTTCCCCAACCCTCTCTCTCTCTCTCTGCGGCGGAGGCATATGTCGCAGTTTCCGTCGCCATCACCATGTTATCAGTAAAACGTCCAAGTCAGCGGCGCCTGACGATATGAGGCTGCTGCGCAGGGTTGTGCGTGTGTGTGTGTGTGTGTGTGTGTGTGTGTTTGTATGGGTGCTTGATAAGATCAAAGTGCGCAAATTCGGACACCTGATACGCAGAAGCGGCCGCTAACTGCTCCGGTTTTCACTGTGCACACACACGTGTCTATCTGGTCTCATAGTCCGTCCCCAACATCGACGCACGCACGTACGCACGCACGCGTGCCTTCGAGCGCGCGCCGCGCACACAGCGGTATAAGCCTTATCTATCTCTGTCGCGGAGAACGCAGTCAACTAAACAATTGATCAGACCTTCGTGATTGAGGTGCCTGTCTGTCAGCCCTAGCGGGAACGAGCGAGCGAGCGCGCGCGCGATCATTTGTGCGCAAAAGTGTCTTCCTGAGTGCGCACATGCAACACACACACACACCCACACGTAAAGAGAGAACGGTAGGCAAGCAAACTGTGTTACCGTCATCACTTATCAGGATTCGGGATCATGACCGGAAGGGCTGGCGAGAGTGGGAAGGAACGAGGTGGGGGGGGGGGGTGGTGGGACGATCGCAATCCAGCTTCACAACAGCGCGTCAGGTCATGATCCACGAAACCGTTCATAATTAAAATTCAGATTTAAAAGATGAGAGATGACAGAATGCGCGGGACGCCCTACCCCGACCCATCCCGAGTGATCAGTGAATGTTAGTTCCTTTCTCCATAAAGTCACCCTATGGTTTCATCGGAAGCCAGTTCCGGAAGTCCACAGAGTGTTTAAAACGAGAAAACGCGTGTGCGCATCTGTCAGCGACTGCACATAAATGCGTTTATTTCGAAAGCAGCTGGTTTCAGGATGATGCACTCTAATCTACCTGGACTGGTGTTGAATGGTAACACAGTATGCCAGAGCGCAAACGGGCAAGTTAAATTTCACCTCGGACCACTAAGCTAATAAGATAGCTGGGTGGTTTAACACTTTGCGTCAAACGAAAAAGGTGGATGACTACAAAACGAAGGCGAATGTTCAAATTCAGACTTAACAAACGAGTAGAAAAGACGAGCACTAGAACACTTTATTATTTTTAGCTCTCGAACTCATGGAGGAGTCCATCGGTAGGGGTAGTAGCGGACAGTTATATGGTGTACTAGCCAATCAGTGATCAGCGACACAGGTGTGGAGGTGACTGCTCACGGCTCTGGCTCTACCGGCACCAAATCGATATATCGATTGATTGATATCTCATCTGACCTCCAGGCTTTATACCATTCTCGGCTTGCCTTGCTCCCCGGGTAGACGCTTAGCAAGGCAGCTGTGAGGTCGAACTCGTGACCCAAGGTATGGAAAGTCAATTACGATAATTCGTCGTCCCCTCGCATAGTCAGCTTGCGTTCGTGCGTGTGTGTATCATCCGAGCGTACATTAATTCTAACCCGTGTGATTGCAAGGGCAGTTATGTCAGGGGATACGATACAACACACTCAACTGTTCCGTGGCATTTAATCACTCTCTGGTTTTCACAAACCTTCTGCATATGGTAGATTTGGGTAGATTCCAACACACAGCCCCACAACAATACGCTCGTTCGCCTCTAATACCTCCTTGATGTATGAAAAAGGATGCTGTATCGCCTGTGGTGTTTTCATTTAGGTTCTTCTGGCACGAGCATGTAGGCATCGGTTTATATGAGCCTTCCATGTAAACTAATCGCGGGGGTTTCGGACTGCGGATTCTTCTTCTTCTTCTTCTTCTTCTTCTTCTTCCAAGTTGCTCCCGCGAGTGTGGACCCGTTTGAAGAGTGTTCTCACACGCTTCCCTTTTGGCATTTCGGGAGTAAACTTGTGGTCACGGAGAAGGGATGGCACCAAATAAAGCCTACGGACACTTCTCTTGTCCGATTCAATGACCTACCAAAATCCACGAGCCAAATACTCCGCCGCGATCAGTCGTCACCCTAAATGCAGCCCTTCCTTGGATTTGGCAAAATGAATGTACTCCACTCCGAAGTTTCGCCAAGGCAATACCACTACCTCAGTCTGATCAACCCCCCAATTCCTTGTAGACATCCGAGATCGGAGGACTCAGTCGAATAAAGTCATGGCGTCTTTAGACGTGAAGTCGTTACTCACATTCGTCTGACAGAATTTGACGCACGATAGTTTGCGCAAGAAACTTGAAGAATCATACGACGAATTTCAGAGACCGCTAAAGTTTTGGCATTTTGCAAGACTGTGCGAATTTTCCTGGAAAAAACTTGCTTTAACTTTTGTACGAGAAGTCTATGAGTAGATCAGGGAAACTCCAGTAGCTTTTCATGCCAAGATGAACATGCTGCAGAATCTCTATAGTCTATTCAAATCAATCTTGCGAGATGTGGAGTTCACGAGGCGTATTGTATCGTAACCATGTCCAAACTGTCCTTGTAATTACTCAGGTTAGACAGAGCGCGTGCAAGTATCTCTGACACACGAACATAAACTGGCAGCGAGACGGGATGACGAATATTCATAATTGGCTGCCCGCACCTTGGAAATCGATCACGAGTTCAACTTCGCAGCTGCCTTGCTAAGCATCTACCCGGGAGCAAGACAAGCCGAGAATCGTATGAAGCCTGGAGGTCGGATGAGAACTCAGTCAATCGATGTATCGATTTGGTGCCGATAGAGCCAGAGTCACTTCCACACATGCGTCATTGATCGTTGATTGGCGAGTACCCCCTATAACTGTCACTTGTTTTGTTGTCGCTATTAGCCCTGAAGGTGGACTCCTCCGTGAGTTGCACGGTCCAGAATAATAAACTAGTGGCACGGGTATAAGCACCGGGATGCGTTAACTAAAGCACTTGCGGATGTAATCTTGTAGGGCGCGCAACCCAAAAAGCCAAAATTTAAACAGAAGAAAACGGCGTTGCTTAGTTAGAACAAATGAACGGCAAAGTTAGGCATGCTAGAAAAGCAAAGGAGTATGGCTATCAGAGTGAAAATGCGATAGCAAATTGCCTTTCAATAATGGCATTTCCAATTTACTACCGTTAGTATCGACCGTTTGCCGTACAATTCACCAGTAATGTAGGTTATGATGATAAGCGCATTCTTACCGCCATATCTAACCGGATGGCGTTGCTGGACGGACCACTGGAAGCCAAAAGCCATGAAAAACATTAAATTTGGGTGAGCCATGTGAGACTTGCAAAACGAGCGACTGTATAGCAACCATACTTACTTACTAACTAAGTAACCAACTATCTAAGTAACTAACTAAGTAACTAAACTAACAGACTAAAAACGTACTAATTAAACCAATTAACTAACTAACAAACCAAACTAAACTAGACTAAACTAAACTAGCTAACTATCCAACTAACAATACTAGTTAACTAGCTGTACTAACTGACTAACAACTAACCAATTAACAAAGTGGACTAATTAACAAAGTACACTAACTGACTAACAACTAATTGAATAAATTACTCATTGCCTAACTAAACCAATTCATTAACGAAGTAAAATTACTGAATAATATGTAACTAACTACCTGGGCAAACTCACTAACTAACCAGCTAAACGAAGTGGCTAACGAATGATTAACTAAATAAACTAACCAATGAACTAACTATACTAACTAGCTAAGTAAAGTTTGGGCGAGCTGCATGAGAGTTTCAAATCGGGTAACCATATACTATCTTCCTACTTGGCCGACTTTTTAATGACATCCTCCGGGTCTCTCAGTGACTGGAAGTCTCATCAAAAATAATTTCGAGAAATTGAAACTCAAGAAAGGTCCCAGAAGCCGTCGCAGGTCGCGAGAAAATGTTCGACCACTCACTCTTCAGCACTCTGAAATCAGTTCGCATATTGCTTTTTAATCACTCGCATTAGCACCATACCCGTACTACAGGTGTCCTTGCTTTAACTTCCGGAGGGCGCGTATTTTCCTTCAAGCTCAACCCTAACACTAACCCTCCTGACCTTAGACCTAACCATAACTATAACTCTAACCCTAACACTGATCTTAACGCCTCTTTGAATTCGGCGCACAGCCCCTTGTTACACATGGAGTAGTGTAACCATGTACTATCATATAAACTACTTTTTTCGGTGATCGACCAGACTTCTTCTTCTTCTTCTTCATTTTCTTCCTTTCTCGAATACTAACGCACGTTTTTATTCTCAAAATTTTTATCAGGAAAAGTCTACGTCTCACTTTGGCAATGCCCTTGCAATTTTTCGAGGAGATAGCTGCGCAAGGAGATGAATTAACTTTGCACCGTATACTATCCTACTTTGTCCAAGACCAATTCACTGTTTTATTACAAAATGCACCCTTTCGCAATCTAGGGTTGTTTTGTTACTTTCTGTGCGAGATGACGTCGAGATTGTCGACAACTCTGATCAAGAAGATAACTTTCGCCTTCGCGGAGCAATTGCGGAAAATGCTACCAGAGTTTGCAAAAAATACAACAATAAGGTGAACGCTGCTGATGGATGGAGAATTCCGTGCAACAATGCCTATAAAAACATGAAACTGCAGACTATTAACCTATGCCATATGGTCAGTTTTTTGGTGCACACCTAACATATAGTCTCTCAAAAGCACACATATATCCTGTGTCAGGAAATATGGACTTGGAGGAGAAATATTTAGACAGAAAAACAAAAAGTTCGTCCATCTTTTGCAGTTGCACGTTAAATTAGTCAGCTCATCAACAGCTTTCCCAGTGACCCGAAGTCCCCTGTGAGCCTCCAGCTACCAAGTCTAACTTCGAAGCTTTATCCGAATAGGAGTTGGCTGAATCGGTTTTGGCTGTAAAAACTATACCGACAACTAACCTTGGCAGGTGAAAAACGTGTGCCGTTAATCCGGTACGCTTAACAGCCAAAAAATCAAGTATGATGAACTGCGGTTGTACATGCAGTAACTGATTAATCTCATGAAGTGTTGGCCGAAATTCTGAAATGCGTTTTTAACTAGAAAGGATTACCTGGGTGAGTTTGTAATATTAATCGTCATGCGGCATACTCATATGATATTTCTGACTGGCCGAGGTCTTGGCTTTTGAATTCACTACTTTTCGATCATCTGTACAAACTGCACTCAGTAACAAGGACAACTTAATTAGTGTGCGTTTTCCGCATTAATTTTGAATGTCCTTATAAATTCGGATATATTTTATAAAAATATGCAAAAAATGCTTTATTTTATTTATTAGGTAGCAAATCACTTTGTCTTCGCAAAAGTCAGGTCCTTATGGAAAAGTCGCAAGAGTTTTCACAGATGTGATTTAAGCTTCTACTAGGCCCTAGCCCTGCCTGTCTCAGATTGCGGGGTGAAAAAAAGCAGAAAATTGGAATTAGTCCAAAATGAAACCAAGTAAAGGTCCATGCATGTGACAGCTTAGGTCTGCCTGTCAACCGATCTCATGAAATATTGGCCGAAATTACGAAATGCATTTTAGATTAGGAAGTATTACTTAGGTAAGGGTTATAATATTGATTATCACGCTCCATAATCATGCGACACAATCCCATATTGTTTCGGACTCGCCAGGATGTCGGCTTTTGAATGCACTTCTTTCGAATCTACTGTAGAAACCACACTCGGTAAAAATGTCTACATATGTAGTATGCACTGTTCACAGTGATTTTCGTCGGTCCTATAAATCCAAACATATTTTAGAGAAAACACGTGCAAAAGATATGCTTTTTTACTCTTTTTGTTCAACGTTACATTATATTCATATCATATATCGCAAGAAATGTTATCTCTCGGTTTAAAAAGTCCCTAATTATGAGATTTTTAAGACCGTGCGATTTCCATACATACAGCATAGCATATGTGCGTTTACCAATGCTCCTCATGAAATGTACAACATGGTTTGCACCCATTGTCCTTGTAATTACTCAGATTAAACAGAGCGCGTGCAAGAATCTCTGACATACTATCATAAACTGGCAGCGCGATAGGGTGATGAATTTTCATAATTGGCTTCCCGCACCTTGGAAATGGGTCACGAGTTCAACTTCGCAGCTGCCGTTTAAGCGTTTACCCGGGGAGCAAGACAAGCTGAGAACTGTATGAAGCCTGGGGGTCGGATGAGAACTCAGTCAATCGATGTATCGATTTGGTGCCGGTAGAGCCAGAGTCACCTTCACACATGCGTCACTGATCGCTGATTGGCTAACACCCCCTATAACTCTCACTTGTTTTATTGTCGCTATTAACCCTGACGGTGCACCCCTCCGTGAGTTCCACGGTCCAGAATAATAAGCTGGTGGCAGGGGTATAAGCACGAGATGCGTTAACTAAAGCACCTGCGGATGTAATCTAGTAGGGCGCGTAACCCAAAAAGCCAAAATTTAAACAGAAGAAAACGGCGTTGCTTAGTTAAAACAAATGAACGGCAAAGTAAAGCATGCTATAAAAGCAAAGGTGCATGGTTATCAGAGTGAAAATGCGATAGCAAATTGCCTTTCAAAAATGGCATTTTCAATTTACTACCGTTAATATCGACCTTTTGTCGCACAATTCACCAGTAATGTAGGTTATGATGATAAGCGCATGCTTACCGCCATATCTAACCGGATGGCGTTTCTGGGCGGACAACTGGAAGCCAAAAGCCATGAAAAACATAAAGTTTGGGTGAGCTATGTGAAACTTGCAGAACGAGCGACTGTATACAAACCATACTAACTTACTAACTAACTAACCAAATATCTAAGTACCTAACTAAGTAACTAACCTAACCGACAAAAACGAACTAATTAAACCAATAAACTAACTAACAAACAAAACTAAGCTAAACTAAACTAAACTAGCTAACTACTCAACTAACAATACTAGTTAACGAACTGTAATAACTGACTAATTAACTGACTAACAACTAACTAATTAACTAAGTAGACTAATTAACAAACTGCACTAACTGACTAACAACTAACTGGCAAAATAACCCATTATCCAACTAAACTAATTCATTAACTAAGTACAATTACTGACTAATAAGTAACTAACTAACTGGGCTAACTCCCTAACTAACTAACTAACTAACTAAACGAGCTGGATAACGAATGATTAACTAAATAAACTAACTAATGGCCTAACTATACTAAATAGCTAAGTAAAGTTTGGGCGAGCTGCATGAGACTTTCAAAGCGAGTAACCCTATACTAACTTCCTACTTGACCGACTTTTTAATGACATCCTCCAGGCCTCTCAGTGGCTGGAAGTATCATCAAAAATAATTTCGAAAAATTGAAACTCAAGAAAGGTCCCAGAAGCCGTCGCAGCTCGCGAGAAAATGTTCGAACAATCACTCTTCAGCACTCTGAAATCCGTCCGCATATTGCTTTTTTAAGCCCTCGCATTAGCACCATAGTCGTACTACAGGTTCCTTGCTTTAACTTCGGGAGAGCGCGTATTTTCCTTCAAGCTCAACCCTAACACTAACCCTCCTGACCTTAGACCTAACCATAACTATAACTCTAACCCTAAAACTGACCTTAACGCCTCTTTGAAGTCGGCGCACAGCCCCTTGCTGCACATGGAGTGCTGTAACCATGTAATATCATATAAACTACTTTTTTCGGTGATCAACCAGACTTTTTCTTTTTCTTCTTCTTCTTCATGTTCTTCCCTTCTCCAATACTACCGAACTTTTTAATTCCCAAAATTTTCATCATGAGAAGTCTACGCCCACCTTTGGCAATTTCCTTGCAATTTTTCGAGGCGATAGCGGGGCAAGGAGATGAATTAACTTTGTACCGTATACTATCCTGCTTTGCCCGTGACCAATTCGCAGTTTTATTAGAAAATGCACCTTTTCTCAATCTAGGGTTGTTTTGTTACTTTCTGTGCGAGATGACGTCGAGATTGTCGACAACTCTGATCGAGAAGATAACTTTCGCCTTCAGGGAGCAAATGCGGATACTGCTACCAGAGTTTGCAAAAAATACAAAAGATGAGGTAAACGCTGCTGATGGAGGGAGAATTCCGTGCTACAATGCCTATAAGGCTATCAAACTGCAGACTATTAACTTATTCCATATGGTCAGGCTTTTGGTGCACACCTAACATATAGTCTGTCAATAGGACACATATATCCTGCGCTAAGAAATATGAACTTGGAGGAGAAATATTTGGACAGAAAAATAAAAAGTTCGCCCATCTTCTGCAGTTGCACGGTAAATTAGCCAGCTTATCAACAGTTTCCCCAGTGACCCCAAGTTCCCTGTCAGCCTCCAGCTACCAAGTCTAACTTCGTAGCTTTATCCGAATAGGAGTTGACTGACTCGGTTTTGACCGTAAAAACTACACCGACAACTCACCTTGCCAGGTGCAAACGTGTGCCGTTAATCCGGTACGCTTAACAGCCAAAAACTCGAGTACGATGGACTGCGGTTAAACATACAGAAATTGATCGACCTCTTGAGGTGTTGGCCGAAATTCTGAAATGCGTTTTCAACTAGGAAGAATTACCTGGGTGGGTTTGCAATATTAATCGCCATGCGGCATTGCCTTTTGAATTCACTACTTTTCGATCTTCTGTAAAAACTGCGCTCAGTAAGAGTGAAAACTTAACTAGTGTGCGTTTTCCACATGGATTTTGAATGTCCTTATAAATTCAGATATATTTTATAAAAACATGCAAAAAATGCTTTATTTTATTTATTAGGTAGCAAATAACTTTGTCTTCGCAAAAGTCAGGTCCTTATGGAAAAGTCGCAAGAGTTCACACAGATGAGATTTAAGTTTCTACTAGGCCCTAGCCCTGCCTGTCTCAGATGGCGGGGTGAAAAAAAACAGAAAATTGGAATTAGTCCGAAATGAAACCAAGTAAAGGTCCATGCATGCGACAGCTTAGGTCTACATGTCAACCGATCTCATAAAATGTTGGCCGAAATTACGAAATGCATTTCTAATTAGGAAGTAT
>CACRXP010000011.1:1990657-2024644 GCA_902702965.1 Spirometra erinaceieuropaei
AATCATGCGACACAATCCCATATTGTTTCGGACTCGCCAGGATGTCAGCTTTTGAATGCACTTCTTTCGAATCTCCTGTAAAAACCACACTCGGTAAAAATGTCTACATATGTAGTATGCAATGTTCACAGTGATTTTCGCTGGTCCTATAAATCCAAACATATTTTAGAGAAAACACATGCAAAAGATATGCTTTTTACTCATTTAGTTAAACGTCACATTATATTCATATCATATATCCCAAGAAAGGTTATCTTTCGGTTTAAAAAGTCTCTAATTATGAGATTTTTAAGACCGTGCTATGTCCATACATACAGTATAGCATATGTGCGTTTACTAATGCTCCTCATGGAATGTACAACATGGTCTGCATCCATTGCACAGGGATATATGGTTCTATCTACGCTAAATGCATTCACCTTATAGACTGAAATCGCTAAACGCTAATGCAACGGGTTATCTGGCTCAAAATATTTTGAAAGTTGAAAACATTCTTCAAAACCTAAACATGTCATTTCTTCGGGTATAGAATGAGAAGCAGATGTGGTTTTCTATCAAACGAGTAGAATAAAGTATATGTTGAGCATGTCTTCTATAAAATATATTTGGATTTATAAGACCATCAAAAATAAATATGAAAACGGACATGCCACTTAAGTAGCCACTTTTTACCAAATGCAGTTTCTACGGGAGGTCAAAAAGAAGTGCATTGAAAAGCCAACGTCCAGGCGTGTCCGAAATACTATAGGAGCATGGCGGATGATTATTAATATTATAACCCCACCTAAGTAATCCTTCCTAGTCGAAAACGTATTTCAGAATTTCGACCAACATCTCGTGAGATCGGTCACGCACTGCCACTTTCGGATAAAAAACAGTCTCCAAGTTTTCACCCCAACCGCCCGATTTCCTTCGTTGTCTCAGGGGATTTTATTACTTTTAACGCTGTCATTGACCTAAATATGCCTCCCAGATAGTGCAAAAGCATTCACGAATTACCTCGTCTTTTTATTATCCGATTTTGCAGTCCTACTGGCAAGGAATTTCACTCAAAAACACAATTCAAAATGTAGTTTTATGCCCCCTTAAACAGACACACAGGCCTTTTAGGCGAGTAGTTGCATGAGAAAGCAGAAGTGCGCAAGAGGATCATCTCGCCTTAAGAATCCGTGCACATAAGCTTCCGCAAGCAGACACTGAGCTTTTAGACTCCATTCGGTCCTCGCTCTCTTCTGGTACGTTTAGCACACCTGAATTTAGTGCACTATCCTAATGAAAGAGAGCCCAAAAATATTTAAGAGTTCAGTACATACGATACTTTGACCGTCGATTTCGAAGACGTCCACCATGTACTCCAGAACAGAATGAGAGCAGAGATGATGTCTTGCGTGTGAATTGGTTTATAGTGATAGTAGGCTTGCGCAGCATCTACCGCACTCCCTACTTCCCACCTGGCTTCGGTGTCATGACCAAGTCAAGAAGACTGGAGACTTGGGAGGACGCAGGCGGCTGACACGTCGAACATCCGCACCCAATAGAAGCAAAGAGACGAGTCCCAGGAAGTAGTCTTGAGGAAGGAGACACGATCGCCGGGACAAGAGATTTATTAGCCTGACGTATTGGATTCCTACTCGAATCCATCATCAGAGACAAAAAAGCAAAAACAGGTGGATGTTGCACAAGAGGCGGCGGTATTTATTTGGATGCAGTAGCCATGCTACCGCATACATATGAACATTCACGGCTCCCCCCTTCATTCGGGATCGTCGCACTTGGTGTGATCATTGCTTGATGGCCGACATTCGAGTCGATAATTGCTGCAACTTCATCACGTGCGTTGAATATTGGCGTGATGATTGCTCGACCATCTGACGCACCGACCCCGGTTTTGGGAAAAGTGTTCAGCTCTGCGCTCCCCGCATAGCTTGTTACTCCGCCTTGGCGAAGTTTTAGCACTGAGTATGGAGTCGGAAGATCGTTGCACTTGTTGCTGGACTGGGGGCCAGTAAACCATGATTCCAGTAGCTCCCGGCTCACGCGGTTGTCACCTCTTGCGAGAATTTCGGCCTCATCGAATTTTAATGCCGGATCTCGTCGAATGAGTCGCAACTTGAGAGCTGGCGTCATTTCTGCGCACCGCTTCCGCGTGTTCGGCCATTCTCGTTCGGAGCTGTCTTCCAGTTTCTCCGACGTAGTTGCTTTGTCCGCAACTGCACCAGATCCGATAAACGACTCCAGACGTTTCTAGCCAAGGCAGTGGGTCTTTCGGTTTCATGACCAGACGCAGATGGTCAGATGGTCGAGCAATCATCACGCCAACATCCAACGCACGTGATGAAGTTGCAGCAATTATCGACTCGAATGTCGGCCATCAAGCAATGATCACACCAAGTGCGACGATCCCGAATGAAGGGGGGAGCCGTGAATGTTCATAGGTATGCGGTAGCATGGCTACTGCATCCAAATAAATACCGCCGCCTCTTGTGCAACATCCACCTGTTTCTGCTTTTTTGTCTCTGATGATGGATTCAAGTAGGAATCCGAAACGTCAGGCTAATACAGCTCTTGTCCCGGCGATCGTGTCTCCTTCTTCAATCCGCACCCCAGTCTACCGCCACACCTCCTGGTACACAACAAGCACTTGACAAGGATTTTAAACAACAACAAAAGTGGGGGTGGCAAAGATCCTCCCATTACGCCTGCTGAACTCCCGTATAGCCTCCTGTGTTGGTCCAGTGAATCTACCGCGGGGTCTGTTTAGGGGTACCTGAATTTGATGCACTATTTAAAAAAACCCGATGAAAATTCCAAGAACTCAATACAAACAGCTGATACGCGAGCAGCAAACTTTGCACAGTATCCAATCAGCCCGCCATCAGTACTTAGCCGTTTGAGCTCTTATAGACAGCATGTTACAGCAAGATGCGGTAGTTGTCGAACGGGTAGGTTTTCTTCTTTTCATTTCATGAAAAGATGTACATAAAATAACTGCTTACGCTTGATTTATGGGAACTTATGTCATCGGAAAGTTTACTACCTGACAGAAGAAGACACATCTGCTGTTAAAGCTCATATTTGAGAGAAAGTTTATAGGATGGTCCCACAATTATTCGTAAAATCTTCTACCCTCACTTTTAGTAGTGGCGCTTAAAAATGTGTTTATGAGCACTGGAAGCCGGTGTGCATTTTTTAGTAGAAAATACCCCGTGTAGAGTTATGAAACGTATGGAACGAACTGACATGCAGGTTGTGTTTCAAAACCTACAGGCGCTAGTGTATTGTTTAAAAATCATTACTGCATCCCATCGATTAAAATAAGCCACAGACGATGCAATTTCGTGTATATTGATTACAGAACAATAACTCTATGCTGGCAAACGAAATCGACAGAAAAAATCAGACAGATTAATTGTGACCTGGTGGCTGGAAAGAGAATTAGTGGGATGTAAACCTGCGATCACACAGGAATTTACTTCGAATTCTTTTTTCCGTAAATTTTTTAGGCGTGTTCCCCTGTGAAGCTACAGCGAGTATGAGTTGCCAATGCTGTTATAGCTTAAGTACATAGTAGAAAACATTGAACATCAAACGGCGCAACTTCCCCAGTAGCATCCGGGTGAAATCGGACCGTATCACCCAATACTGGAAGTATATTGCTAAAATACCGTTTAATTCTTATGCCAGCATCCACGTTACGGGTATCGACATTGCAAGATCGTTATTTTGCGGTTAGGTCTTTGGAGCTGTGAGCTATTCACTAGTTCACGCTTCTCTTTAAACAGGTGGGAGAGAGTTGACACCGATATAATATATCACTTGAATTCCCCGTCAGATGCTAGGTTTCGTGAAGAAAGAGATACGATCTTCGTAGCAAGAGTCTTATTCGCCTGACGTTTCGGATTCCTGCTCGAATCTCTCATTAGATGCGGGTTTCTGCCCTGATTCCTTCTATCCGGGTCCATGTTTGAGGCCCGGCTGGTTGAATAAGATGTAGTGAGGCTGACAATGCAGATCCATTCTCCCAGCAAATCGACGCGTTCCTTGTTAAAATAAAGTTGTCTCCCCCGAATCCATAACAGCGCGTTAAACGCCATGGCTTGGAAGGTTGCCAACTGGTGGGACAACTCTGTCTTTGTGGGAGTCTTCATAAAACGGATGGAGAACTGAAAGTCAGACTTTCCGGCTGCCTCCTAATATGGCCTTTACGGCGCCCTCACTCATGTAAGATTTGAGCCATCCCCAGAGGCCTGACACACATGGTGAGGACCCAGCACGCGTGTGGGACGCGTAGACTAACCGTCTGGGTGTGTCAGCGACTGAACCCTAACTCATCTTCGATTACCTTGGCATTGTTCTGACATCGATGCAAAGTGGATTAGGAAAGAGACGGCGTGTGGCAGATGCTCTGATAGATGTCTTTCCTACGCAGACTGTCACAAACGTTTGGTCACAACCTGGTCTTCCACTGACTAACATTTTCTAGAAGCCGGCCTCTTCCGCTGAGATTAGGTATCACAGAGCTTCGTTGGCGAAAGAAATGATGAGGCCTATCCACTGTTTCTCCAACTGTCTGCATCTTGCGTGCGAGCATAATTCTGCATCGAACTGCGGTCTGAATCTTATAAAACCTAACCGTTCGAGTTTATAGTCAGGAGTTCAGACTATTAATGGCCGTCGGTATAGTCAAGATATGTTGCACGAGTTCAAGAATCCTCCCGTGAAGATGTTATTTCAGCAAAACTGGAATATAATTACCCGCATAAATTTTTTGCTTAAGTGGCCGCTACCTACTTTATTTGGGTAGACGTCTGTATTTGGTTATAGATCTGGGAAATAATAACTTAGACAGCATATTTAGCTTACTCATTTTTCTGGACCATAGTTGTTCAGGCAATGATTGGCTACCTGTTTTAAAAGTGATACATTTGGAGGTATGCTCGTCTTACTTAGTGCTTGGCGGATTTTTATTTTAATAAATTACGTATTATCAATAGGTCGACACAAAAATAAGCCACTTCACAGGAACAGTTCGGGTCTTAGTCTCCACATATCCGTCTTTCCACACTTGAGATAGCATGCCAGGAACGGCAATGCCGAATGCTTTTATGCCGATGAACGGTAAAAGATATGTCGAAAGCCATTACGTATGACGGCGGACAGACCTCACAGCAGGTAGTTCAGAACGAAGGGGATGGACAACGTCATCCAGAATTCGACTGACAAATATCTTGATCGTTTTGGAATGCCGTTATATGGTACTATCGACTAAAAAGACACAAGAAACACCGCAGCCAGTAACTGGGTCTTTTTCTCAACAGTAGAAATTCCCCGATCTAAACCGATTTCAAGACGCTCATTTTGTGGCTTGTAGTCGGTAATAAACCATCGATTTTCTCAGCGTAGCTCCGGATCATTACTGACTGATGACTACAAGCAAGCCTCACTTTTGTCCATCATCAGTTTTTTCGGGCATCACAGGTGTTAATCAACTGTAACGACACTCCATTTTATTTAGAAGAGATCAACCAGAAGAGGGATAATAATCCACCCACTTTAATTATTATAAGAACCCTGCGATGTAGCTAAAACGGGGTCATTATTGATCCGCATCGTTAAGCAAATTTCAGCCCTTATAAGAACTTGAAAGTCCTCCTTTCATATATGCATATAACTGTGAATATTGACAACATGTCTCAGTCTACTGAAGATTCACTGATCAGTCTTCTACAAACGAAAGAGCTATCGCCCACACATAGGACACTGTGCTTATATGTAAAACTGGACAAACTAGCTAGATCGAAGTTTTCCCTCTTGGTTGAAAACAAGGAACAAAAAGCACCAAGTGACCGATCTCATCAGATGTTAGCCGGAATCCTAAAATGCCTTTTCGGGCAAGGGTCGGTTACGCTGTCCTGGTTCCAAATGTAGGTGCAATGCGGGCATTGAAAGTAAAGTAGGCCAAAATGGGATGTTGAAATCGTTAGTGAGGAAAGTAGTCGAGGTTAAGACGGAAAAGGCGAGATTGAAGGAAGCTCAGAATCCTCGCAAAAGACCCGGCTGATGGGACACGCGAGACAGTAATAACCCAAGCCTAACGGTAAACCTGAGCATAGCCTCAAAAACAAACCTTCTCCTTGAAGTAATTATGAACATAACGCTAAACCTAAACTGAAAACTAAACCTTACCCTAAACCAACCACAAACGCCAACCCTAACCCTAAGCCTAACCTTAACCCTGACCAAAATCCTTATCCTAACCTCAACCCGAACCCAAACCCTTATCTTAAGCTTAGCCGTAACCCTACCCCTAACACTAACCCCAACCCCAACCTCACCAATAAATGTAAACCTTAACCGCAATCTAGACTCTAACTATAACCGAAAGTCTTAAACTTAACACAAACCCCAACCTTAAAGCCAATTATTGGCCTGACACTAACCCAAACTCTAAGACTAACCCTACCTCTGAGCCAAAACATCTGGTGGCCACTTTCCGTTTTAGCTTTGGCTACTATTCCGCTAACGATTTCATTATCCTCCCTCGGCGTACTCTACTTCCAAGGCCCACACTGCGTTTGCACTTGGAATAAGAACAGTGTAACCGGCCCTACCCGTCTTCTATTGGGAAGGATTATGTATGTGGGGTTGTAGCATTGATTTGTGTGCACTATAATTCTAAAGTAATTCAGTCACGCCAGAATACCAGCTTTTGAATGAGCTCCTTTTCAGCTGCCCACAAAGAGCGCACCCGATAAAAATGAAAACTTAATTAGCATGTGGTTTTTCGATTGACTTTCTATGACCTTATAACTAGAAATATATTGGGCAGCGGTATAGAGAATGACCCCACTTAACTGTCAGTAGACTGTGGATCGTGACATAGGTGATTTCTGGTAAAGAGAGTTTTATGGGTGAGGCAGCACGCTAGAAAATTAGCTGACAAAAAGAAATAAAACACAAAAATCGCCTAAATTTATGCCGGAAATTTTACCCAACGCTACCGTACGGCAACGGAAATAAGAGTAGTAATTGAACAATAAACAAAAGTAAATTTCATAATATAACAGATTTCGAGTTAAGGTGTGAGGTCGTGGGAAGTAATCGTTGTTGGCAGTGTAATTTCTGCGACAGCCTGCAAATGTATACCAGTGTAAAACCCCATATGACACGATAAACAGTCTCTTGACAGATAAGTGGGGCCCTTCTCTACACCGTTGCCATATATTCTAGAGAAAACGCGCACATGAGTTTTATCACTTGTACTTATTTAGTAAGGAATCACATCTGCTTAAAATTTTATATTTGGAAAAAGAGTATCTTACGTTGTTTAATTTCCGAGGAAATTAATACGCGAAATTGGAGCAAATCTTTTTAAACCGACCTTTCCAGGCACGGTCCAAAGTACGGTAAATCATTGCACAAGAGTATCTTACGGTTTAAAAAAGCTCGTTTTGGTGGGCTTTTCAAGACTGTGGAATTTCCACACCGCATCCATATGTTTATCAATGCTGCTTAAGATGTATGCAACATGGTTCTCATCCATTACAAAATTTTATAAGCCGTATGTGGCTCCTTCCTAGCAGAGTATAGAAATATGTTACTGTCCTTACACGGAAAGCGTTCAGCGTGTGGTTTAAAAACCCTGTGCTTAAATGCAACCTCAGACTGGGCTTAAAATTTTCCCGAGACTTTTTCGAAACCAAATGACACCTTTTATTTGGGTATAAAACAAGAGGAAGACGCAATCAACTGCCGAATGAGTTCGAAGGATATTTGTTTGCATATCTACTACGGAATATATTTGAACTTATAAGTGTGTCGAAAATCGACAAAAAAATTAATGTCAGTTAAGTAGTCATTTTTTGCCGACTGCATATTTTGCAGACCGTAGAAAAGAACTATATTCAATAGCTGGCATCCTGGCACGTCTGAAATGTATTGGAGTTATGCTGCATGTTAATCCCTACTACAAACCTACTTAAATAATTCTTCATACTTGAAGGCGCATTTTAAAATTGCGTTTAATATTTCATGAGATTTCTCACTGACTGTAAACTGGTCGGAAAAATAAAACAGACCAAATAAACAAGTATAGAAATCGTGTCGCATGACAATCAGTACTGTAGCCCCCTTTAGGTAATCCTTTCTAGTCAGTAAACATTTCAGCATTTCGTTTAAGATTTTATAACACCGGTTAGGTAAATCCAACGGACTAAGTGGACAAATGTAGGTGGAAAAAAGTCAGATCTATTAAAGAAAACATGCAAGTAGGGGTCACTGCGAGCAAATACAATCTAGGCCAGTCCTGAGGACAAAAAAACTGCATGAACACTAAAACGTGAAAAACCAAAAAGGAGAAACAGCGGTATTATACGAGCAGCTAGAAGTTACTGTGTGATTGAACGTTCCAAGTACCGAGAACATGTAAACAACTACCACCCCCCCTACGTAGTCCCTACTGTCTGGCCTGCTTCATGAAGAGAAAGCATCGTCGGGCCTAGAATTCACCTTAATACAGAGCGTGACATCAGTCAGCATCAGCCAGTATATTTGGATTAAATGACAGAAGCCCTAAAAACCCCATTTAAACGGTACAAGTGTAAAGGAAAATAGTTAAATTACGAAAATTTTGCATGCAGTTTTAGTGTGCAAGATGCATAAATCTAATAGTGGAGCATATATGAAAAGAAGGTATGGCATTTGCCAAGTAACTGCAAACATGTCAGTAATCAGCGGTGGCAAACTATAGCGTCATCTTGTTAGCTAAATGTTGTTGTGAACAAGTGAGCTTTGGGCCATTGCTCAGTGGTAGAGCAGTTGGCCCACTACGCAATGCCCGAAAAACCCTCTTTGGGGTCGCGAAGCCTACCGATCTGGTCTTGGGTAAAAGCCAGCCGGCGTGCAGGAGTTGTGCCGAAAACGGCCATTTCGGTCTTCGCAGTACTTTTTGGGGCCATGAGACAAGATGTCTCATTTCCCCTATAGTAATTCCTTTGTAAATTTTTTGTGGGACAAAAAGAAGTAGTTCTGGGACTTGCCACTACCCCACAGTTAGATTTTTTTATCTTTTTCGATATTAAAGGCCCAACCAGTTTTCTCTGTACACCGTTTTTCTCGAGGCAAATAGTGGTTTGGGCATGTTAACCAGGGCCTGGACGCAAGGACTTCCTAAAAGGCTTTATGTGGGAAGCCTCTGTTTGTTCACCCCTTGAAAACAGATAACAATGCCTGTGGGTGTATAATTAGAAGGCTCAGAGGACGTTCTTCCGAAAGAGCGCAACCCCTGCCCTTTTTGGTTTCTTCGTGCAGACGGTTGAACGATTATGCTGTACCTACTAGTTTTCTGAAAGAGAGAGAGAAAGTTACCCCTTTCAACGCCGGGAGGTTTTGTCTGAAAGCTGTGTCATAGTAAAAATTTCTTTATTTTACGTCAAGGCCTGTCAAATTGCAACATCCTGGTGTAACCTGAAAATGCTCTTTCGGCCAACGTACCAGTGAAAAATTTGATCAAATATTGTCCGCACTATTTGCTGATCATGTATAATACGTACTGAGCTTAGTTCTATAGCATAAAGTAGTTGGTAGAACTTATGAAACATGATGACCAAAATAAATCAAATCAGTTCGGGACCTCGAAATGATGTATGTTACTTATTAGTTGAACATCTCTTAAAAAATGTTCATTCTCAAACAGAAGACATTTTCAAATGATTTTATAAAGGAAAATCCACAAAGTAAGCTGGAAATTGGCATTACCCTATGTACAGGCAATTTCATAAGTTAATCGATGTTTTGAATCACATGGGGGCATTCGAGTGTAATATTCTATTCGAAAAACTGGTATAAACGGGAGGTTTTTGCAAAATGACCTTACCCGACCCGGAAATTGAGTTTTCGGTCTGTTTAACTCAGGTTATGGGAGATGAAAAAAGTTCATTTTCAGAAAAGCAGAAAAGTATTATTCATTAAAACTCCCCATTTGCAAATCTGTCTAACTGTGTCCTTCAAAAACCAACAATAACGCCCTGAGACAACCTTCTGGTTTAATGTGTTCTCACTGTCTGAGAAATGCATGTATTTTATTATCAAGCTGCTAATTTAACCATTGAGCGCATGACAAAGCAGACAGTGCGCGGACCGTTTTCCGAAAACAGGCAATTTGGAGAGGGAACGTGCACGACCCTGACAAATAGAACAATATTCTAGTATTTATACGGCCAATGTCACGGTCAGTCGACCGTGGCAGCCACCGCGCCCGTTCCCCACTCCAGTTTGCCGACCGCGTCGGACGGCGGCTGGGGTGTGGGAATGGGAAGGGAGAGTGAGGTCGACGACTCAGCGCACTTCCTCCTCACTATGAACAATCTGACGCGCTTGAAGCTATCACGGTGCGCTAAAAGCCGTGACTTGGAAGGTTGCCAACTGAAGGGGTAACTTGGTCCCCCTCCTTAACTGGAGGCGGTCTGAGAGTCAGGCTGCAATGGCTCCTTTTTAATATGGCCTTTATGGCACTCTCACCACAGTGTGGGATCCGAGCCAGGCGTTGGCGGCACGCCCAGGTGCGGCTTCGGCCGTGCCAGCCTCCAAATCTGTCTTGTATTGGTTGAAATCCTGGTTATTGCTGTGTGGACCAGGGGGTGTGGTGGAACGCCAAGGTGAGGATCCGTCCGAGCCATCCACCTGCGGCCTCCCTCGTCTCCGGTCTTCTTGACTCTATCTGGACACCGGGCCCAGGCGGGGGAGGAGGAGAGAGTGCGGGTAGATGCAGCGCAAGTTTACTGGCACTATAAACCCCTGCGTAAGTCACCGTCCCTGCTCCCACCGCTGCTGCAGCTGTGGGGCACACGGTGGACATAATCAAAATCGATGGTCAAACTGTCATACGGCCAATATCTGGTGTAATTGTGACCATGGAAGAAAGCCTAAAAGTAAGCAAAAATAGCGAAAAATGGCTTTAATATAGATAGAAGAGAAGCCTTTGCTTCTGCGGGAGAAAAATAATCGGTATTTGTCTTAGGGAAGCTGATAGGTAAGCAAAATGTTCCCACTTTTCCTTGATTTTTTTTTCAGACGAGGGGAAAGATGTGAACCTTCAGCAGCATAATCCTAAATTTAACACTTTGAAACGACTTGACTTATAACAAGTTTTTAAATTGACCGGAACCATGCTGATCGCTAGCAGTCGTTGTGGTACTCTCTTTCCTTTGACGATTAGTTTCCATGAGTTAAACCAACACTGACTTAAAAAACATCTGAAAACTCATTATTTAGGTAAAAACTTTCAAAACCCCTTTATTTTGAGGATTTTGCTAGGTATTAACCATGGAGACTATATTTTTGAACAGTTCGTTGTAAATACTGAAAAGTCCAAAACATTCACGAAAATTTCAAGGACAAATTGAAGCCCATTGTGCTTCATCCATGACAGGGAACATATGTTATTTTTAGGATAAATGTATTCTCATGATACACAGAAAATTCTATGCTTACAATTGCATGTGCTAATTTTTTTCCAATTCGGTAGCCCCTGAGGGCCATCTCAACGTGCGTTATCAGGAAGCCATTCATTTCTGTGACGACTTCATCAGCTTAAAGCAAGTAAAGTCCTCTTCGTCAGGACCAAGCGTCTCGCAAACAATGCAGAATAAGAAAACTACGCCGATTTCTTGTAGCACCACTTCGGAACACGTGGTCTGACACAGACTACCATACTTGAAGTCAAACTAATTCTTGGGGGCCTGATGATTAGTTAAAAGGCTCATTTTAAATGCTGTTATATCCGTGTTGCTGTATTAATCCAGTTGTTTGCGTGGGCAGGCTTCGTGTACTTAGGTAGACTAAATTTTCTCATTTGACAGGGCTCATCAGCAATCTCGCTTCCCTTAAGAAGATTGTTATTTTTAGTAGAGGGACGCTCACAAATCAGGATACGGAACGTGCCAGTCCCATTGTACCTTGAGGATTCGAATAGAACCATCATTTGCATTTTTATTTAAATGAAAGTCGGATACTGCCAACTGGTAGTATAAGCCGATACTTATGGGCCGATTTCCGGTTAATTAAGAATTTTTCGATATTTAAAGCAATTTCACAATTTGTATCTGGCATGGCTCTTCAGCAATCCCGCTTCCCTTAAAAAAATCGTTAGTTGTAGTAGAGGGATGCTCACCGACCAGGTTACGGAAAATGCTTGTCCCGTTGTGCCTTGAGATTTTAATAGGTCGAATAAAGCTGATACTTATGAGTCAACTCTCGGCTCATAAAGGATTTTTCGATACTTGAGGCATATTTCACAATGGATCCTACTTAATGTATCGAGAATGTTTATTTAAAAATGCTGCAGGTTGCCTTTGGGATACTGTTTTACGCCATCGAGTCGTTTTTAATTCTACACTGCAATACGTTTTTTGTTTGAAATGGAAGTTCTATTGATCAACGTTTTTTGGGGAAATAAATATGGTAGTTACGTCTGGGAAATGAAGAGCTCGAAGCCGAATATGCCAACAGCGAAGACTGACGTACTTGAAAAGGGGGTTAAAGTCTTAGAATTTTCCAACATAGGGTTGGGTAATGTCGGTCTGATCACAGTACAATAGGTGGGCTAGCGCATGAAATGTCAACAGAAATTACAAAATGCCTTTCCGTTTCAAAAAATTAATTAAGTAGGGTTGCAAAACTAATCATCGTGCAGCACAATTCTATAATAATTAAGTTAGCCCAGAATGCTGGCTTTCGAAAAAACTTCTTTCCGGCTGCCTGAAAAAAATCATACGTTGTATGGTTAGCATGAAATTTTTCATTGATTTTCGATGCCCTTAAAGGTTTAATTATATTTCGTGGAAAACATGCATAAAAATATTCACTCTTTTGTTCACTCGTAAGAAAATTACGTCTTTTTTTAGATTCACACTCGCAGGAAAAGTATCATTTGGTTTTGAAAAAGTTTTTAAATGTGAGACTTTTTGATACCGTGAAGTGGCCCTTCATAAAACGTCATGTCTCCGCATCTACCAATGTGGCTTGTAACATTAACAATGTGGCCCGAATCTACTGTTTAATTTTATGAACCCCATATGGTCTCCTCCTAATACCGTAGAGAAATGTTTGATTTTCCGTACGGAGAAATACGCGGTTTGTAGTTTGGGAAACCTGAAAGCAAGTGAAACGGTAGTTTGCGTTTAAAATTAGTCGGGAATTGGAAAAGTTTTATAAAACCAAGTTATACCCTTCCTTTGAGTATAAAATTAAAAGAAGACGTAATTTTCTACTGAATGAGCAAGAGAATGAATATTGTTATGCATGTTTTTTATGAAATATAATTGAATATTTAAGGGCATCGAAGATCAATGGAAAAATGCATGCTACTTAGCTAGTAATTTTTTACGGAGTATTTTTTGCATGCAACCGGAAAGAAGTTTCCTCGAAAGCCGGCGTGCTGTGGTAACTGAATTATTATTGAATCATGCTGCTCGATGGTTGGTTTTGCAACCCCACTTACTTTATCTTTTCGAAACCGAAACGCATTTTGGAATTTCCGTTGAGATTTCCTGAGTTAGCCTACTTACATAAGCCACTCACAACTTTCATGGCAACGGGATACCATCGGCATTCTTTTCTGGAATCGTGATAGGCCGATGAACAGCAGTCCCATGTGACTTAGAAAGAAAGAGTCTTAAGCTGTTTGTGAATTCAACTGCTTACGAAGAAATAATTGATAAACAATATCGAATAAATATGTCTTAGTAATAAAGCAGGATAGAAGTGTATTAAATCGATGTTTCAGTCCAAGTAAGCCGGTCTTAAGCAGTTATAGAAGACAAAACAATCCTAAATCAGTCCTGTTTTAAACTACCCATACCATTATCGAAAGGTCTCGGTATAATATCTTCCGTTCGTGATCCCTGTCATTTAGTAAGAGCTCGCTTATTTTGGAAGTCAGGAGTTTGGAGTATCCCCAAGCCTTTTCGCACTGGACCGCCTCGCGGGCCAGATAAACCTGGGCCATATGTTATTATACTTAACACTCCTGCTGAATGTTATGTATGAGGAGCGTGGTGGCACGCCTATGCGCAGGCCCACATCGCGCCAGTCACCTTCGCCCAATCTCCATATCACATAGCTGACCGACCCGGGCAGCGGAGTGATGTCTGGAAGTGTGGATAGAGAGGGAGGCTGATTCTCAGTGCATATTACTCTCTATAAACAATCTGATGCGCTTTGTAGCTATTAGGGTGTGCTACAAGCCGTGGCTTAGAAGACTGCCAACTACACAGATAACTCAACCCTGCTCTCGGACGGAAGGTCCGGCTGCAAAGGCTCCTTCTTAATGGGATCCGAGCCACCCCCATTCCCGCCATGTGAAATCCTGATCCATTATGCGCGGACCAGCAATGTGGGACAGGCGCAAAAGTGTTGCTTAACTCTGTCAACAAATGCGCCCGATTCCGCTTCTGGTTTTCTTGACTCGTTCTTAACATCTGGCTCGGAAAGGTGGGAGGGGGACGTGGAGGTGAGCTAAGAAAAGCGCAAGTCTACTATCACCACAAACTAATTCATGCACAACTCGCCGTCTCCGCAGACATCCCACTGTGGCTACGCGGTGGACACTGTCGTTCACGATAGTTGAACCGTCGTCCTGTGGAAAGGGACGGGATCCGCAATATCACGCTGTTCTAGTGACCAAAGTTTCTTGTTCTATTTCACGGTCATTTCTCGAGCTGAAGTGTTTTCCTCTTAATAACTCCAGTAATTCAGGACATTGCTACTATCCATAACCCAACTAAATTGGCACTCCCATGTCAGTGTTTTTTCACCGTTCGTTTATGAGCTGGCATGTAGAATAGTACTATTATTTCCCGTGGTAATGGAACTGGGACTTCTCGAGAATCCGGAATTTTACACGTGAACAACAATATATTTGTAAAAAATGGCCAGTATATGTCCTGAAGCTGGGGAGACTGTGATCATGCGAGGCATGAAATAGAGGGAGAGCACTTGAGGCTTTTTAGTGTGAAAATAACAAATTATTTGATGACGCTGTTCGGTCTCGTTCCTTTTTCGGCTCTTCTACGTGGCAAGATTCAATTTTTGGTCTAGAAGTATTTTTATTCACTAACGGAGACAGATGACGCAAGATCCCACTCTCAAAATATTTCTTGGTAAAATGAGAGCACGCTTCTACCTGCCTTCGTAGAAGCTTTGACCATAAAACAATTTACTTGCATTAATTCAAACCCAATCACTGATAGTCTCCATACAGACAAAGTGTTCACCCGCATGGCGTTTCTGAATTAACAGTGTCTCCACTGACAAACGAAATCCATACCCAATGAACTTAATGCAGGATCGCAGTCAAAATGCTATGAGGTCAAATAACCTAACTAGTTTCGCAACTCAACCTAATGATGCAGATTCAATTATGGAACATAATAAAGACTGAATAAAATAATACTGGCTGAAAAAAATAGATTTTGGCAGAGGCCTAAACCCGGCCGCACTGGTAACCCGGAGAACCCTAAATCCTAGCCCTAAATGATAACCCTAAACGTAAACCTAAACCCTAACTCTAGATCCTAACCCTAATTCCTAACTCTAAGTCCTGACCCTAAACCTTACCTCAAAACCGTAACCCTCAAATAATAACCCTAACACCAAACCCTACACCCCTAACCGTAACTCTAAACCCTAAAATCAAACAGAAACCCACGTACTGGAGTCGATATCGGTACAAAATTCGTAGGCAACTGAGTAGGAAATGACTAGATGGGGCCACATTTTAGGCCTCTGGCCATATTTATTCTGAATGAACCGGCAGTTTATTTTAAAATAACTCCGTTTACTTGCACAAGTCCTTCCCAAACGCCCTGTCGAATAGACAACACATAAATCTTAGGGCAGAACTTTACAATTTCAAGAAAAATGGGCCTTCTTCGGGAACGCACTATTTTTAAATAGGCTCGAGAATTAAATAGAACGAATGATATTTAAACTACGGTTACAACTTCATGCAGATGTCTGCATTGCGTGTACTAAGCAGGGTTTGTAGACGTATTAGAAGAAGTAAGCAGGAAAGTAGATTCAAGGCGAATATTTCTATATTCTAAGTATTTTGCAGTTATTTCTCGTGGGTGTTAGTGTTGCATAAAAGTGTGTGACGAAGTACACAATAAAAATTGACAAGTGCTTACTTTGAATAACAAAATCCGCATATGAGTGGTTGCAATACTGATAAGTGTGATACTCAAAGATGGGTTGATACCTTCGCCGTGGCATAGCGACTTCAACTAAGGACATTCTCAGTCAGATCTGCCACTCCTATTGCGTGAAGTGTCCTTGTCTCGTTTCAGTTTTCGCTGGTTTCCGAGGCTTATCTAAAGGTAGGTACTTTTGCAGGAAAAAAACTGGCGCGAGTTAGTTAAAAAATCCCGACGGCATGTCACATTGCGTCTAGCTCGTCTAGTAACCGCGTTTGCTTCAGACGACGGATGGCAGCAGTCCATGTGACTGTGCCCACCTACGGCACACACACACACACACCGCAACGCATCAAACCTTGAATGGACTATTTGACTAAGCATTCAGTAAAAAAATTCCAGAACGTATCCATTACGGGAACGTCCTTTCTTAAGTTAGGCTGTAATATGAAGGAGTGCGGAACCCCATTCTGCCCCGTATGCAGATCACACTACAGAGAATATAGTACAGTAAGTGACCTATCTCATGAAATGTTAGCTGAAATTCTGAAATGCATTTTCGATTAGGAAGGATTATTTGGTCGCGGTCGTAATACTGACTATCTTGCGGCATACTCTTATAGCATTTCGGACTTGGCAGGATGTCGGCTTTTAAATGCACTTCTTTTCAATCTCCTATAGAAAGCGTACTTTGTAAAAAATGACTACTTATATAGCATGCATTTTTCCCATTGATTTTCGATGGTCTTGCAAATTCAAATATATTTTATAGAAACCATTAGTAAAAATATGCTTTCTTTTAGTCAATCAATAGAGAATCACGTCTTCTTTATATTTTATACTTAAGTAAGGAGTATAATTAGGTTTTAAAAAAGTTTTTCAATTGCCGAATAATTTGGAGGCTGATATTTCGTTGCATTAGCGCTTAGTAATTTCTCTCTGCAAGGTGCAGGCGTTCCGCATAAAGAAAATCACATATTTTTCTATGCCATTAAAGAGATATCATACAGCGTTCATAAAATTTTGCAATGGATGCGGATCATGTTGTTCATTTCATGAAAAGCAGTGGTAAACGGCCAGGTACGATGCTATGTGAATTGACATTTCGCGGACTTAAAAAGTCTCATAATTAGAGACTTTTTTAAAACCTAATTATACTCCTTTCTTAAGTATAAAATATAAAGAAGACGTGATTCTCTATTGATTGATTAAAAGAAAGCATATTTTTATTAATGGTTTCTATAAAATATCTTTGAATTTGCAAGACCATCGAAAATCAATGGGAAAAATGCATGCTATATAAGTAGTCATTTTTTACAAAGTACGCTTTCTATAGGAGATTGAAAAGAAGTGCATTTAAAAGCCGACATCCTGCCGAGTCCGAAATGTTATGAGGGTATGCCGCAAGATAGTCAGTCTTACAACCGCGACCACGTAATCCTTCCTAATCGAAAACGCATTTCAGAATTTCAGCCTACATTTCTTGAGTTAGGTAAGTCACTGTAGGTGGGCCAACTCATGAAATGCCAACCAAAATTCCGAGATGCGTTTTCGCTTCGAAAAGATTAATAAGTGTGGGGTTGTAAATTTAATCCTCATGTAGTGCAACTCTGTAATAATTCAGTAACTTCAGGATTCCGGCTTTCAAACGAACTTTTTTTCGACTGCATGCAAGAACTTTACTCTACAAAAAATGTCTTCTTAAGTGGCATGCAATTTTCCCTTGATTTTCGAGGCGCTTAAATGTTTCATTATATTCCATGGAACATAAGCATAAAAAGATTCATTCTTTTGCTCACTCGGTGGAAAATTACGTCTTATTTCAGTTTTATATTAGAAGGAAGAGTATAACTCGGTTTAAAAAAAGTTTACAATTAGGAGATATTTTAATACCGTAAAATGGCCGTTCATAAAACGCCATGTCTCCGCATTTACCAGTATGCCTTATAAAGTTAAAAATATGGATCATATCCACTGCCATAT
Organism: Spirometra erinaceieuropaei; assembly: GCA_902702965.1. Taxonomy (NCBI): domain Eukaryota; kingdom Metazoa; phylum Platyhelminthes; class Cestoda; order Diphyllobothriidea; family Diphyllobothriidae; genus Spirometra; species Spirometra erinaceieuropaei. Next base: position 2,008,834 of record CACRXP010000011.1, read on the forward strand.
TTTATGAACTTTATAAGGTCTACCCTTAATACTGTAGAGACATGTACGGTTTTCCGCGCGCGAAAAATATGCGGCTTGTAACTTGAAAACACTGAACTTAAGTGTAACGGCGGGTCGGATTCAAAATTATTCAGGAATTAGAAAAGTCTTTGAAAACCGAATAATACACTTCCTTCAAGTAAAACACTGGGAGAAGACGTAATTTTCTACCGAATGAGTAAGAGAATGAATATTTTTATGCATGTTTTTTATGAAATACAATTGCAATTTTAGGACATCGAAGATCAATGAGAAGAATGCATGCTACTTAGGTAGCTATTTTTTACGGAGTATAAGTTTTGCATGCAATCGAAAAGGGGTTCTTTCGCAAGCAGACACTCTGAGTTAGCCGAATTATTATATAATTAGTCAGCATGATGATTAGTCTTACAACCCTGAGTAATTAATCTTTCCAAAACGAAAACTCATTTCGGAATTTCGGTTGACATTCCATGAGTTAGCCCACCTACTGTAAATGTTGAAGTCAGGTATCAGAGTACTTTGACATTAAAAGGTACGTTTTGATTAACCAGTTTTTTGAAACACAAATTAAGTTGCTGCTGTACCGTTCCCTTTTTCCAAAAAGCTCTATGTTTTCTTCGTAGCCGTTGTAACAAATTGTTTACTTCCCGGAAACTATTTCCATGTTTATGTAGATCGCTTTCTACACTTCGCAATAAATGATAAAAATTGGGGCATACTAATGCGCAAAGAATCAGTTGAGGGCCTCAAGATCTCGTGGCAACAGTTTTTTAAATTAAAATGCTCCATTTTTGAGATAGAATCTTATATGAGAGGTAAGTTTCTACAGACTGACTGCTAAAGCGGAAGTTCGAGCACATTCCCTCTAGATGATATGCTTGTAATAATGCAAGTGAATGGTAGCGAGGAAAAAAAGAAATACACTACCCAAATTGCAATTTTTTTCGTGTTAATGTTGCACAACCGTTTGAAATAATTTTCAACCAAAGGTCTACTTACTATCTTCCAGAAATTTACTGTGAGTATTATTTCGTCCTAACTAGTGCCACAAAGTCATTTACATTTGGTGACCGATTAAGTGAAATGTTGACTAAAATTCTGAAATGCGTTTTCAGTCTAGGAGGATTACTCAAGTGAGAATATAATATTAACCATTTTGCGACGTAATCCCGCGATACTTCAGACACACCAGGACGTTAGATCTTAACTGTATTCTTTTCACTGAGAGCAAAAGCTGTATTCAGTAAAAAAATAACGATTTAAACAGTGTGTATATTCTTCATCGATTTCCAATGTTCTTGTCAATTCAAATGCACTTCGCTGAACGTCTCCATAAAAACGTTCCTTTTTGTATTCATCTGATGGCAAATATATCTTCTTTAAACTTCACACTTTGAAAATGGTATCTTTTAAATTCAATAAAGTTTTGCAATTTCCGAATGATTGTGAACTCGATCTGCCATTGCATTTTTATTTAAGTTTTCAGTATGCAAGCTGTATACTTCCCGTGTGTGCATACTGATAAAATAGTACTTTTTCACGGAGTGCGATGTTTTGCTGGGTGCTAAAAGGGAATGCATTCAACTGATGACTTCCTGGCCTGTCTAAAATATCACGGATATTTTATCTTACAACTAGAACGGAATTATCAAACTGCCGACGTTTCGGAGACGTTTGTCGTCTCATCATTGTGAAAAATTTGCATTCACAAATCAAACAGAAATGCAGATAAACTGCCCAGTTGGTCGGCCTTAGGCCGGTCCATTTTTTCTTCTGGTCATGCATCTCTTGTGCCGAACTTCGTGTCCTAGGACAGAAGCGCTAGTTGCTGCTGAGTGAGACCATGAGGGAACAAGTTGTGAATCAGGACCTCATCAGAGGCGGGCTGATTTGGCTGACTTGGGTTGAATTTGGTGCCCCATAAGATTTGGCGAAACATTGTTAATTGCTCCCAAATCCGTAAAACGAGCGAAGAATAACTCAAACTTAATAATAAACTACTTTAAGTGAATAAGAAGCACAAAATAAACATTGAAAGTAACATAATGTTGTTTAGAAATAACAGTTTTTAGAAAAGTGTAAATTCCGAGAACATCAAAAATCGCGGAAACCGTGGAAACTTGGGTTTTGGCTGTACAAAAAAGGTGTCCACGCACTAAAAGGAGTCAACAGAACAGCAAAGGTAGAATAACATTCGAAATTAACCCCTTAATGAAGTTTGCACTCAAATATCCTGCTGAACTTGACGTGACGTCAAGTATGGCGGCCAGCGAACAGCCTACATTTGAAGTTTAGATTCGAAGATTGTTTCAAAGAGAACTTGCTGAAATTTTCCTGTTTTGGCATTGTTCGCGATGCGTTTGACTAAAGCAAATTGAAGTTCACTCGATCTCGCCGACAGGGATGCCACAGAAATAAGAGTTTAAGAGGCCAGTTATTGATAGGTCGGTGCGTGAATATTAAATTTGAATAGTATTAGCTGATATAATCGTAAGCATACAATTTTTTGTGTATAAGGAGAACTCAACTTCAGCCAAGTTCCGTTATTGTTTTTTCTCGTGCTGGAGTGCGTTGCAGGGGAAGGCGGATTCTGTGCTATGTGTTTATCAAAACCCCCAAAATAGGATCTTTCCTGAATGCTTTTTTCGAAGTAGTGAGTGCTTCTGCATTCCCTCTTATGCAGATGGCCGTTTAGATAATATTAGTAGACTCACCCAAACATGAAACTTTGTTCTGAGAAAAATGGACGTCGACAAAGGAAGTCAGCAATAAATATGCTCTCTAAATAAGTCACCCCCTCAAAAAGTGTTTTACTAAGGTAGTTTTCTGACGGACATCAGCATATTTTGACTGTTTTCAAGGTGACGTCAAAATAAAATTGGAACGTTCCGTCAGTTTGTTTTCACTTTCCGGATAAATAATGATAACTGCTGCAAACGAAAGAACCTGCCTTTATCGTTACGCTGAAATCATTTTCGTTGTAGGTGCTTACTTCAAGGCTTCGATCTTCAATTATAAGTTAAAATTATAAAGCTAACCATATTGATAAAACTGCTGGTACTTTGACCGTTCAGTTTCTAAATCCTAGATTAATGAAAACTAGACTATTGAAAATTATCTTTCTATTTGCCTAAATAGTTAACATCGCCACTTGGGGAGGACCTTTTTTCGGCAAGTTACTGGGTCTTCGGAAGTGAGAGGAAAATATCGGACCGTTTAAATAATACATAAATTATTATTATTAATAAACAATTATTACTGCGTTGTAGTGCTTGAAGTCATACGAATTCATAAATCAGGCTTTTCAAAATTGATAATATGTTTGGTTTTCTAAACATGCCCTCCTTGGTTACACCCTGTTCCATCTCACTTACGTGGAAAAAATCATGTTCCAAGTGCACCATGTTTTGTTTGGCAGATCATCCAATTAGAGTTTACTCTCCTCTAATAGAAAAACACTCGCAGATGTGCAGACTTAGTATAGGACAGCTATTAGCATAGAAAACTATCCAAACACGAGTTAACGCAGTTTTGTGCCCAGGTCTTTAAACATTTTGACTGATAAAATTGCTCATAAACATATTCTGAATGCAAAATGGAAATTTCCCTTGAAGGGGTTAGATAAATAAATAAAATGCGCAGCATTTTAGGCGCCTCAAATGGATAGTCTCAGTCTTCGGTATTATGCTTCATGAGTTAGGCCGCATATTGCATTTTCTCAAATTTCTCAGTCAGTTGTTCATTAAGTAACTTGTGCTGATGCGATGCACTGTCGAGGATTGCTGCTTCGAGGCTTATCAGTTCTCGCCCCTTCAAGGTCGACTAGCAAGTTGACCAATGCTGCTCACCCCTTCGTCATCTTCCGGGGATGCTAAACACGATAAGATATCTGGAGTTCGCATATTCACATATATTACTTTATGCTATGATGCACAACCCTCTTCTCAGCAGGCAGACGGGAGACCTTTGCAAAGCGATAATCATCCACCTAAGTTCAGCTGAAATTCCTGCACCGATGCCCTGATGAGAACGTCCTGTCAAAATGCCTCACATATAGATCGCCAGTGAGTACTGACCTATGTCAACGAACGATGACGGATTTAAAGAACAGAATGATCAGGGTGCTGATACGAGACTGCCACGTTTGCATTCAGAAATACTGCCGAATGACTGAACGGCATTCGTTCGAATCTCAGGCGATCTAAACCTTGTCAACCTATACCGCTACTTACAATATGATTGCTTGCGAAGGTTTAAGTTTGACCCCCAAGACATTTCGACAGTCGTTGTCGATGATGTCCACCATAGGCTCTATAGCTAGACGAAGCGGGGACGGTGACTTGCGCGTTATTTACTTTGTAATGAACGTAGACTTGCGCAGCATCTACCGAACTGGCTCCTTCTCCCACACCTACGCCCGGTGTCAGGACAGAGTTAAGAAAACCGGAGGCGGAGGAGGGCTCAGGTGGATGGCGCGGCCGAGCCCGCACCTTGGCGTTCCACTCCACACCCCCTGGCCACGCAACAAATGACCAGGATTATAACTAGCAACAATGAAATTTCTGGCGCCGCCGAAGCCGCGCCTAGGCGTGTCGTCACATCCAGCTCGGGTCCCGCGGAGTGGGAGTGCTATAAATACCACATTAAGAAGGAGTCATTGCAGACTGACTCTTAGACCACCAGTCGCCACGAGACGAGCGCGCTCCTTAACCTGATCGGTGAGACTTTAACTAGTACCTGTATTGTCACTTATGGTATATCCTGGAACCTACATATATGTAATACGCAGGCAGCTCACTAACGGTGCAACGTCAGACGTAGACAGCTGTTTCCTATAGCACAACGTTTGTCATCGCCAGCAGCAGGCTGGTGAGTGTACAGAATGGGACAGAGCAAGGTCCTAACTACAATAATGAGGCTCACACCCTTGCTTGACATGCACATATATGAATATATATATATATATATTTTAGTAAAAACAAAGATGCCCGTTCTGGACGTAAATAAGAGGAAAAGGCAAGTCCAGGAACCCAAACTGTATTGTCCTGACGTTTTAGACGCAAATAGGCTTCCCCCGTCAGAGGTGAGTGTGATACCGCGTCTCACTGTATTTACAGGTTTGTCTATGCAGTCAGCGGCAGGAAGGCAGGGGTGGGGAGGGAGTCGTCAATCATCACACCGCCAAACGAGAGGTTGGCGTTTTGACTTTGGTAATAAGCGTCCGTATACGAAAAGGGACCGTGGCGAGCCGGGGAGGAGATGATGGAGGCTGATGAAAAGTTTTAAATCTACGTACCTCTCGTGAGGGGCCGGCGACTGGATGTTGGCAGCGTTGTCCGCACCCCTTCTGCCACAAACGCAGTTTTGTGCAAACACTTTACAGGAGGGTGGAAACACGCTACAGAGAGCCGGACGACAAAGAGTCAGAACTACGCCACTTCAAAAGCCCCTTCATGACCAACAGGCATACTCGCAACTTCACCGATGCCGGCAGGCAGCCCGGGCCAATCCTAAGTCCAGTGATAGAACGACCAACATTTTGGCGAGCACTTCCTTGCATCGACGACGTTATTGAGATGGTCTCCGTTTCCGAAAACCGCTGAGGACCGGCATCGCCCACTGGCCGAGGTCATAAATTCAACATCTGCTCATGAGACCTAAGACCCTCTTCCACGAGGCGAAACGACAAAGTCAGCTAGAGGATCCATGTAGCTCCTGCAAAGTTAACTACATTAGAGACGCCGGCAAGAGAATACAGAGCCGTGTTGGAATATAAATGTGGACAGGTAGGAAAATAGACCCATCGACTCTGGCTGCGGAACACTGCGCAGAGTCTGGACACATGTCTGCCTTCCAGAACGAGTAGTCAGGGAAATAATTGACTCCAGACACATAAGAACAGCCACCAACAAACGTCGTGTGGTGCTTTCTGCAGCCTACTAAGCCCTCCGGACGCAGCTCAATGAATAAAAGATTAAAAAGTGAACGTGCGCAAAACACTGATTCAAATCTATAGCGGACACTCATGAAGCCGCACAACAACCCGGGCCTGTTGAAAACGCAGTCGTCACTATGGTCACATCATTCACTAATCCGGCAGAGAGGGAAAAGAGACAGTCATAGGAGCATAAACAATATCGCTGGCCTAGGACGACATCAAAGGCCAACACAGGAACAGGTGACTGCTTCCAACTTGTGAACGCCGAGCCTTCATGAGAGGTAGGTAAATTGAGAACATTCCGTCAGCCTCCATCATCCCCTCCCCGACCCGCCACGGTCCCTTTGTGTATACGGACGATAATTACCAAAGTCAAAACACCGACCCCTCAGTTGGCGGCGTGATGATTGACGACTCCCTCTTCAGCCCTGCCTTCCTGTTGCTGACTGCATGGACAAACTCGTTTAAACACGGCCGTAGACATCTATAAATGCAGTAAGGCGCGGCACCACAATCACCTCTGACGATGCAAGGCCGTCTGAGTCTGTGACGTAAGGGCAATAAAATTTGGGTTCCCGAGATCGCCTTTTCTTCTCATATATATAGTGGAACATAGACATATCAAGAAATATAATTCGAAGACAAAAACGTTCTTTAGGAAAAGTGGAAAACTAAATTAAGTTTTCGACGCTGGTCCCCCAGGTCGTCGTCAGACTTGAGCAAGTGTCCAAAAAAATTAATCCTCTAAGCCTTCTGAAAAATCGATATTCATTTGGCGCTTGCGCCAGTAAGCGGCCTTCGTGTGCGTCATTCTGTATTGACTGTCTCTCTTCTCTTTTACTTTTCCCTGAGATTTTTGTACATGACATCTAACTCAATGCATCGGTTGAAGCACGACTCATCGGAGTGCATGGCTTCAAGAAACTCCCGGCCTTTTTAGACGGGCAAATTCCGATGCTTCGAGTTTTGTCCCATGTGAAGATGCGCTCGGTATCAAGAATGCGCATGTCCACTTGAGACAGGTAGTCTCACTTCTTAACTGCCAGTTGGTGCACGTGGATGCGTGTAAAGTCAGACTTTCCCCTTTGACCACAATATACGGTCTAACAGGCATCACATGGAATCTTATAGACGACTTCCTTCTTATCGAGAGAGCCAACCCCATCCTTGAGGTACACAAGCTGAGTGCGTAAAGTAGTCGTCAGTTTGTTCAACACTTTTATTTGCTGTTTCCTCAAGTGTCTTTCAACGAGTTCAGACACAGTCTTGTTGTAAGGAAGGATTCGTCAAATAGTTACTTCGAGCGTTTGATTGGAACCATCTAGTTCCTTTACCTCTATCTCTTGTTTTCTCATGCATCTAAGCACGGAATCTCTACGGTAATCGTTCTGAGAAACTGATTTGAACAGGCAAGTTAGCTCAACTCGGTAGTTCTTTTTCGTCAGAACAATGTGTTTTCGTTCGATGTAGCAGACTTTTGACAGTACTCCGCTTGTGAGAGCTCCGACTGTTTCTCTGATAGTGTAGAATTACTTCCGCGTACATTTTTGCGGTAAACGGACGTGTGCAATGTTCCGCCAGCCTTTCACTGTACGAGAACATCCAGAAATGGGAGTTTACTGTCAACTCCTTTGTCAGGCGTGAATTTAATTCCCGGAATGGTTGAGTCGATGGTGTTGTGGAACATTTCTAATTAATGCTTTTTAACGACAACAGGTGTGTCGTCTACACATCGTACCCACAACTTAGGGTTAATTAACGGAAGAGCTGCCAATTCCAGTTTATGCATTATCACCTCGCCAAGAAAGCCAGATACATGGGATCCCATTGGAGCTCCTTCTAGTTGTTGATAATATTGGTGATCGAACGAAAAACTGGTTTCAAAACAAAGGTTTATGAGTTCAAGTAAGGCAGCTGCACTAGAATTCGTGTCATAGGACTTGAGGACTTCATCTGTACATTGCCTTGCGAAATCTAGTGGTATAGATGCAAATAAAGAAACGACATCAAAGGAGATCACTATCTCGTCCGCGGAAACTCTGATGCTTCTGAATTTCTCTAAAAACTCCATGCAGGGTAACAATAGGGTGTAGGACCCCAACTAACTTCAGCTAATCTGTGGAAGGAGATAAATTCTTCCAGTCAGGCACCCAAGCCAAAAAACTGGGGGACACTTCCGTACATTAGGAATGTGACCGAATTCGCTGAAGGCACCCGAGGAAGCACCAAATACGTGCGGCGCACAAACCGACGATTACACTTCGCAACCAGCTTGTACGACTTAGGGACAGGGTTGGCTATTTGGGTGAAAAGTAAGTCGTCTATATGATACTGTTGGACATCTGCAGAGCAGTTTACCGTGGCCAAACTGGAAAATCCGCTACTACACGCATACACGAGCATCGGGTGGCGGTAAAACGGCAAGACCACGCGTCCCAACTTGCCATGCATACGCTGGAAATGCGACACAAATTCACCTGGAAGGAAACTCGCATCAAAGTCTCTGTTCATCCCACGAAGACCGAGAAATGTAAGAAGTCATACACTAGCCAATTACGCATCGGTCGACACATCGAACTAGACGTCATTTACAACAATCTCAAGGGAAAACGGAAAAGGCAATAGCCAATCAAAACGTGGCACCAGCCCGCAGTAAAGACTGACTAACAGGAATGACAGAGCAATATGTTTAAATTTTGACTGTTTTTAAAAACTTGCGTCACATCCGTGGACAACCTGGAGAGGCAAAATCGAATATTTACAATAAAAGTGGTAACCTTTGCCAAAGAACTTATTTCCCTCGAAATATCTATATATGTATATGGTAATGGTAGTATACCGTACTCCCGACCTAGATACTTGCTAAAAGCCCAGACACGTGTTTCGCCGATATTCTGCCGCTGCGTGACACAGCTGCGAGGGGTTCGGCTCTTCAGTGGGACCCCCAGCGTTCTCTAGCGGTTTCCGGTATATGAACTCCAGAGACTAATCAGGTGAATAATTTCAGAAATTAATCAGTGCAGAACTTGGAGTTAAATCTCCGGGACATGACTTTTTAGGGTCAGAACTGAAATTTCAATGAACATTTGAGTCGAAGACAATCAACTACTGTGGAATAACCACGTAATGCCCATTCTACAAACAAGTAGTACTACGAGTAGTATGAATTCCATATGGTAATGGTAGTATACCGTACTCCCGACCTATGCTCAATGGTAGAGCGTTCAACTCCATGACCAAAGATCCCGGGTTCGAATCTCAAGTGATCCACACTTGGGGTTGGGTATGACTGGCTGATGACGGCTAATAAGCCAGAAATGGCCATTCCGGTCTCCCTTGTCTTTGTCGGTATTACCTTTCCAACATATATCACTAGTCGCTGTGCGACTGCCTGCGAGGGTTTAAGTATGAGCCCCAAGGCACAACGGAACGAGCATGTTCCGTAACCTGATCGGCGAGCGCCCACTGTCATAATTAATATTCCCGATCACAACCGACAGGACAACGGGCCCGTGGCTCAATGGTAGAGCGTTCAACTCCATGACCAAAGATCCCGGGTTCGAATCTCAAGTGATCCACACTTGGGGTTGGGTATGACTGGCTGATGACGGCTAATAAGCCAGAAATGGCCATTCCGGTCTCCCTTGTCTTTGTCGGTATCATCTCATCTATGTATATATATATATGTATATATGTAACATTGGATGTTACTGCATCGAGTGAACTAAAGTCTTTTCAATACCATAAAGAATTACAGTAAAATGAATATTAGTTTTATCTAGTAACGATTTCCCCTTATGCCGAAATTTCCTTTAGAAAGACTCGTAAACCTGTATATTACATTCAGTGCTTTTGTCTAATTTACTCTCCGACTGGTTCTTGATGCCCGCATTCTTTCCCGTAGTTTTTACCGTTTCCTTGGTATTTTTCGGGATTTCTTAAAAAATGACTCTCGTATCATAACTGATATCAGCCATGCGCTCTCTTTCGCTGCCGGCATCTCTTTTTTTCAAACCGATTCAGCACTTCGCATTTGTCGGACGCTCGCCGGTCCAAATTTCCCGATTGTGACTCATCGCCACCAGTCAGTTCTAATAGACAAAAAATCGCTTCCTGACACGATTTTTCTAATTTTCCCTTTCCTCGCCACCATTCATTCGTTTGTTTCTGACTTTTCAGAAGATCCCATCAGAAAATCTAGGAGCTTGCATGCGACCCTAACAGAGATAGAGGCTTTTGTTTTTGCCATCTTCAAATTAATTCTGCTTTCCATTGGAAAATGCATTTCAACGAAAAGACTGGATGAATCCATAGTAGAGGCCCCTTTCTTTGAATGCTGGCATTTTCGCCATGGGCTTACTCAAGATATAAATCACTGCCAACTGCTAACTATACAATTATATGTACGCGCTTTCAAAAGAGAGTCTTCTAACTAAGTTGCTTCTATTTTTAAATGAACGGGGTTCTTTTGGTACTGTTTAACAGGTAATATATCACTCCCATACGTCATACATTTTTGTACAACCTATGGTTCACCGCCTGCTCCGGGTTTCGAATCTCCTACCACTGTCTTTAATATGGCATTGTATTTGTTTCCTCTCATACGTCAGATGTACAGTCGACCCCTCCCCCTGTTCGCAGATTTTTTCGTAAAGCACGTCTAAAATATTTGTCAATTATTTCCGCGAGTAAATGCGTTTGTTCAAATAAATGATTATTTACTGGTTTCTAAGAGCTGACATTAATGCAACCACATTGGAATATCCGAAAATGCACTTTTCCTTAAAAGCGATTTTTTCTAACTTTCCATTCCTTGCCGCCATTCGCCTCTCTATATTTTAACGTTTTAGACAATCCCACCAGAAAAAGTAGGAGCTAACATACAACCCTAACTGCAATAGAGGATATTTTGCTTTTGCCTTCTTTATCCTTATTCTGCTTTTCGTTGGGGAAATGCATTTTAACGAAAAGACTGGATGAATCCATAGTAGACGCGCATTTCTTTGACTGATGGCATTCTCGCCCTGGACTTACTCAAGACATAAATAACTGCCAACTGCTAACTCTACCATTTGGTATAACTTATATGTACGCGCTCACAAAAGAGACGTCTTCTAACTAAGTTCCTTCTATTTTCAAATGACCAGGGCCCTTTCGCATCTGTTTAACGGGTAGTATATTACGCCGATGCGTCATAGCCTTTCGCGGTACTAATGATTCACTGTCTGTTTTGGGTTTCGAATTCCCTACCAATGTCTTCCATATGTCATTGCGGATGTTTCCTTTCATACGTCAGCTGTACAGTCGACCCCCTCTCCCCCTTATTCGCGGTTCTGTATTCACGGGTTTACCCGTTTGTGTTTTTGTTTGTGAAGAAAATCTAAAATATTTGTTAATCATTTTCATCTTATTTTCGTGGATAAATGCGTTTGTTATGATGAAAAATTATTTGCTAATTTTGAACCTTTCATATTCAAGTAACTAAAGCGGAATATCGGAAATGCGTTTTTTTTAAAAAAAAACGTCCGCCAGCAACATCATCTCCAACCCACGTTAATCACCGATGAGCACCCGAAATCTTTAGCCTCTCATTATTCTGTGTAGTCTTCCAATGCATATTTAAGTATTTAATAACAGTGCTAACTTGTGAATTCACCAATGTTAGCCGTATCCGCCGTACACCCTGAAAAAAAAACAATAAGGCTCGAATACACTATGAAAAGAAGTTTGCGTGCCTGAATAAAGAGGCAACTTGGATATCTAAAGCCCTGATAAAAGTAACGGTTGTAGAAATGTTCACGCATGCTTATATGTCATGTTGTTTAAGGCCAATGCTGTAGGATGACTTTGAAATGATATTTAAGTGTTTTAGACTGATAGTTTAAGGTACTTTTGGTGTTTCTCTCATCAAAGAAACAGTTGTTGGGGTTTTTAGAGGAGTCCCAAGTTTTTTCTGATCTCACCTATTCGTGTACGGGTGTAGCCCCTAACCCCCTGAGAAAACCGGCGGTAGACTGTGCCTTGACTTATAGTAACACGGCGAACTGCCAAATGAACACACCTGTCGGTGAGCACGATGTTTAATGCTGAATAGGTGAAAATTGAAATGTTATTTAGAGTATGTCCAGTGTCACTCTTGCACAGTAGGAAAGCTGATTTTTAATCCACTATCGATGTGTGTAGGTGTGTATACACCTAAGAAGTGATATAGGGGACGTTCATTGAGAGGATACAGCGTGTAAGAGTGAAAAGTTGTTCATAAGTCCATGATAAACGTGTAGAATCAGTTGGCGAACATATGTTTTCGGTTACTCATCATCAGGCCGATACATTCTCATGAATAATGATCATTCTAATTGTAGACAGGGTATGAATGCGTCTCAGGGGCAGGGGTAATCGGACTCCATGTTCCCACGACGCTCGCACGTGTCAAGAACGGTAGAGTTGGGGTGGGAGGGAGGGTAGTAGAGGGGTTCCGGTTAGATTGTAAGCGCTGTGAGTGCGTGTGACTGTTCTCAGAGCTTCGGGACGGCGTGTGATCACTGCCTGGAGTCGGCCAGAACAGACAGAAAGCTTGTGTCAGAGTCTTCTGAAAACGGAGTGTTGGATTCGTTGGTCGAATGACCACTGCTTTGGTTGTGGCTAACACATATTTGCGCAGGCCTTTAGAGTAGTGTGCGGTGCCCGGTGGATAACTTTAAAGACTCCTTTAGCGTCGGCCCGGTGGTTCGTATCGATTAGATGTGCGAGAATTGAACTGGAAATCGATCGATCTTCACCTCTGCCTAGCCAGGAAGGCATGCGTTCGCGTGTTCCCTTTTCCAAACGCCTCGTTGTGCGGCCAATATATCCCGCTCCACAGGAGCAGGTGAATAAATAAATACACATGGGTGTGGCCTGTAACGGCAGCCGGTCTTTGCTCCCCAACGTAAAGCTCTGAAATCTGTCACGATGAGCTAAAAGTGAGACTTAGAACGTTGTCATCTGACGGGATAACTCGTTCCTCATAGTGAGAATTTTGGAGCGACTGGGGGAGCTGGCAGACAGGCTGCAGTGGTTCATTCTATGGCCTCTGTGCCACTTACGTTTATGTGAGATTCTAATCATCCTTACCGTAGCCCGGTGAACTCGGAGTGAGGACCATTTCGTGTGTGGGACGCGTAGATGGGCCCTCCGGTTTTGTCATACACTGCGCCTGCGTCCACCTCCGGTCATTTTCACTTCATTCGGGGAATGAGCGAGTGCGGTAGATGCTGAGCAAGCGGGCTTCACTGTAATCCAATTTACACGCAAGTTACCGGCGTTGCGCTCACTCCAAGGGGCATGCGGTGGGCGTTGGTGCTTGCGACGCTCTAAGCGTTATTCCTTCAACATGCGTCCGCCAACAAAAGTAACGACGACGCTCCCAGACAACTGTCCTCTGAAAAGCCCATAAAAATAAGTCAGGTGGATTGGAAAGGCAAGGATAGGCTGTGTAACTCCACTGGGTTTATCATTTGTACGTAACTGCTTTAGTTGTTTTAGAAGGCCTTGTTTTGCTTATTAATCCATAGCTACAGGATATCCCCTTTGTGTGTTGTCTTATACTTCGATATAGCCGCATGCATCGAGTTGTTCCAGTATGAATTTTTTAGCAATAAACCACTTGGCATGATGTTTTCGCTCCCCCTCCTCGTAGTTCCTTTGACAAATCTTGATTTCCTAGTTATCCCACCGTACCTGCATTGTCTTTCGTTGTGGACTCTGTACGCTGCGACTTACTTAACTCTCCCGAGAGTGTGGTTAAACCTTTTGTCGCTACTCAACATACTCTGCGTGATGCGAGGATCGCCGACTGAGTTTTGGCTTACTTCACCTCGGTTAAAACACAAACGTTCTGCCTACTCAATATTTCTAAACGGTTTCTGTTGTCAAACGCGGACACCTGACTTATTTATTCTTTGGAATACCCGTGCATATTCCCTCTCAAAAACAGTAATAAGTCAGTTAAATTTAGTTGAGATTTGGGGCTACACAACCTACCGTTGCCGCAGGGGACGTTTTTATTCTTTTAAAATGCCTGGATTCATCGAACATGAGAGGTAAATAGTAACAGTATTACGGGCCATACCAAGTTATCTTTCTACAGCTCAGTTTTCTGGCCCCAAGAGGTTCGTCTAGCAAACCAAAAAGGCACACAGTCCAGCCAAGGCAGAGAGAAGAAAGTATTGTTTAGTTGCACTGACAGCGGATAGACCCCGTTCCCACAGCTGGTTAGAGCAGTCGACGCGAGTTTGAAAGATTGCTATTTCGATTCCGTCGAGACAAGTATGTTCTCTGATAGGAAGTTTAACAATCCTTTATTTAAAAGAAGACAAAGGCACGATCACTGGGGCAGTAGGTTTATTTGCCTGGGATGCGCACATTCTCTTCCATTCGTGACAATCCTTTATTTCCAAATTAAAATCAGTAACTGATACTTCGTCCTATTGAAAGATCTTGGACTGACGTCCTTGGACCATAGGTTGCGCTAAAATTTTTGTGCGAGCATTTAAATCCTATGATGTGCTGCGCAGTCCTCACAACAAGAAGATCTGTCAGTCAGTAGTATAACTAGCAAGCTGACGAGCACGTCGTCCTAACGTCAACAGGGATGAGAGCTTCGCTGTTTCCTGAAATACACCCACGCAGGGGCAGCTCAACAAAAGGTCGCCTGGTTGGCCATGTGGTCTCCCATGGCAACTTCGTCTGGGAGTTAAGATTTCAAGACAGTGTCACTATGACCTTATTGTCGGCTTGAAATTAACTCGGCGGTCTTCTGGGATTTCATGTGGCTATTCATCTGAGCTGATAGTCCTTAACTCAAAGTGCCGTATAGTAAACAAGCTTCACCCCCAAAGGCTTTGCCCCAAGTCCGCTCAAGGATTTCAGGCGAAATTATAAAGCAGCATCCGATGACCGAAGAAGGTTGGGAAATCACTGTTAGATCGAACTTCCTTAAGTACATCGCGAACGCAGAAAACGTGGATGAAGTACGTATGCACACATTCGGCCAGCAACTGCATTAGAGGGACGACGAGGTATATTGCATTTTGCGGGAATCCACCTCATTGAATGCATTTAGAAGGCTTCCGAGAGGTGATTCCCAGCCAAGTCCCATGTGCGTGGTGTTCATCAGTGCCTCTTAATTGTACGTGGGACATAACTAAGCAAATCATCCTCCCTTGGAACTCGCAGTCTAGGTGAAAACTAATAGCTGAAAATTAATAGTCGAGACGCCCCAACCTTGAAGACAAGGGAGACGGGAGTAGCTGTTTCTGACCTCTCTGTCACGGCCAATCTGCCACAATTCAGCCCCCGGTTACGAAAATCGTCATGATTGGAGTACGACCATAACCAGTGATCTAACCCAGCTGCAGTTGAAGACGCTCTCGGTTCACCCCAAATTTGCGTCTAGTCTCGAAATCGAGGTAAACACGTTTTTTGGTTCGCCTTTTCGAGTTTAGCTGTTGTTCTAAACTGGATGCACGTTCTGGGATCCCTGGTGTGTGCGAGAAGTGTCTAGGCATCCAAGTTCGTTGTCAGTTTAACCACGAAACCTGCCGAGACACATACTACTGAAAATAGTTACTTTGAGAACACTCGGGGTGGTGTGTTGATATTGATGCAGACTAGCATCACACTACAATGTGAAAACGTAGTTCAGTTCAGGAACTCCGAGGTTATGTGCACTTGAAACAAGATGCTGCTAGTCTTAGCACAAGCCTCGTACTAGAAGCTGATGAGACTGCTTTGTAGATGACCAAAACGTTCGGCTCAAAAGTGGCTGATCAATAGCGGGATCTCCTTTCAGAGTGAAGGAGGGTGAAAAAC